>JANVCC010000039.1:4790346-4934113 GCA_025345505.1 Todiramphus chloris collaris | reverse complement strand
TGAGATTCTGTGAGATTCTGTGAGATTCTGTGAGATTCTGTGAGATTGTCAGTTTACCATTGTAAGCACTTCAGAGTGATTTTGTTATCTTGGGTTTGGCACAGTTGGGTTTTGATTCTTGACTGGAATGGGATAAGAGAATCTTATAGAAAATTAAGAGAATCCAATTATTATTGGGATATGCACATATTCATTTTAAAGATTTTTTACACTTGCTTATTAATTCTTTTCTTCACTTGCTGAGTTGCATAGGTGCTAAGTTTCAAATATCTCCAAAGACAAGTATCCTGCATCCTCTCTTCCAGTGTTTGAGTATCTTCCTGATGAAATTTGTTTTCCTTCTGTCTAGTCAGAAGCTCCTGTATTCCAGGATGTCTGTTGCCTCCTGTGTTGTCGCTGTACCTCTGTGAGAAGAACCTGTCTCTCTCCTGCCACTAGGTAGCTGAAGGGAACTGTTATCTTCTGTTGGCCTTCTTTTCTTGAGGCTGGATAAACCCAGTTTTCTCAGTCGCTTCTGAGGCCTCAGTGCCTGGTCATCCTTATGGCCTCTGTGGGTCTTGTCCTGCTGTATCAATCTTTATCTTGTACTGGGAAGCCCCAGACCAGACAGAGGTGTGGTTTCACAGGGACTGAACATAGGGGAAGGATCTCATCTCTCAACCTGGAGGGCATGGTCTTGCTAATACAGCTTATGATGCCCTCCTAACAATCATGAAAACACTGAAGTTTACTTTTACTTCCAAGTAGTAAACAGCTGGGCCTTTTATGCACAGTTCCTTGAGTCTTGTGATACTTCACTTTTTTCACCTTTCTTCATTGAGACAGTTTCTAGTCCTAGGAATTGTAGAGAAACACTTGATGGGTGGATCCTATAGGTCAGGAAACAGAGGTCAGATAAAGGCAATCTTTAATCTTACATACATTACTTCCAAGTTAGGTGTAACCCCTGCAGGAATGTTTAAGATGTCACACAGGAGATGGGTTCCAGGCTTTGGATGCATTCTGTCATGTGACTTCTGAGGTTTGTGCCTGACTATCAGATGGTGATAATCTAAGGTGGAAGTACTTCTTGAGGTTATGAGTGGGTGGTCTTCCTTCTGCTGAAGGCAGAACATGAAGTAACCTTAATGTTCAGAGATGTCTTCCACACCAACAGTTCGATTCCCTCAGACTGCTCATTTTAAGCAGAGCTCTCTGTTAAAACCTGCATTGGTCTGTCCTCATTGTTGTCCTTATAGGTTAGGACGTTGAAATAAACTGAAAGAGGAAGGTAAATAATAAAAAGTAACCAGTTAAGTGCTCTGTGCCCCAAGGGCTTATTTCAGGATCTCATCAACACAAAAATGAAGTGCTTATTTGGGTGTTGACATATGTGTACATACGTAAACTAGCTTCGCATTGTTGTGCATGGGGAATCGGATGAGGGTTAGGGTCTGAAACCTAATTTTGTGTTCTTTCAGTGTTGTCCTAATGGCACAGAAAATATTTCAGTAAGGTGTTAATATGGCCTTTAGGCCCTGTTGTGTATTTTTTGCTACAGAAGAACAAAGCTACTGAAGGGAAGTCATCCTGAAGACTGATGTGCTGCAGTGCTGATAGTCTGCGTTTGATTCTTTCTGGTGAACTTGTGTTAAATGAACATTTAATAGCTCAGAAAAACACATAGATACCACTAGCAATATACAGAGGTGTGGTAAGTGCCAACTTGCTATAAGAAATACAGCAATATTCCGAGTTGCTTCAGTTCTAGATAAATAAAGCCAAAACTTTCTTTTGTTACAAATGTGTGAGCTGCGAGCTGCTTCACCTATTTTATGTTGCACTATGTGTAGTTTATGACTGTTATTTACATACGTAGTATGTAAGTAGTGCCACAGGTTATACCATGATTCCTGCTGTTAAAGTGCAGTGTATCAAACCAGTACAAGAAAAAACGTGCATGGCAGAATTCAGTTGATTACATTATTTGCAAACTCAAGCCAAGAAATACTTGTAGCTGCTGAACAGGAAATATTAGCAGCATTTCTCTGTTCTCTCCCTCTTGAGAAGCAGCTTGACAAAACCTAAAAAAGTATCTTGAAAGAAAATACAGTATTATTGATATCTCCTCAGCAATCTTTAGTCTCCATTTTTCTTACTTGCTTTTTATAGGAATTTTCTCTCAAATACTGATTTGATGGACTGTACCTAGCTGACCCCTGCTATCTTATAACCACGCAGCAACTCTCAAGACACCATTTTCATTACAACCAGCACAACACTTGGCTGTGCTTGTTAAACCACAGTGAATATTTTTTTACAGGCCTTTCTTTTGGCTCTGGTAGCTTATTTAAAGCTCAAAACTAGCTGCTTTCCTTCTCCTGAGGCAGAGATGTAGTATGGTGGATCTGAGCTGCATGCTTTATAGAGAGAGAAGGCTAGGAGCAGCTGCTCCATCATTCTGACACCCCAGCGATCACTGGTCCCACATAGAACAGAGCTGGAAGGGAGCAGAATTAAGCCACTATTTTGCAAGTGCAGAGTTGAAAAAATACACAGCTTCCTGCAATTAAATGTGGAGTAATTAATTATAGTGTGGAGGAATCAATTGACTTTTGAGTTTCAGGAATGATTTTTAGTTTTGAAAAAGGATGTTAATCACCACAGTAATGATATTAGGAAAACCTTATTTAGTGCTGCTAGCTGCTTGAGTAAACAATAATGCACAATGTTTCTCTCTCAATCCATCATTCAGTTGTTTTCCCTGTCTCTTTCTCTCTCTTTTTCCACAGTGTGATGTTTTTGTGTTTCAAAACAAAGACTTGCACTCCTTTCAATTTGAACATTTAAAGTATGCCAAATGCAAATCCAACCCCTAATGTCAGTCAGCCTAGTAAATATATAACTTCTTTTCAGAGTAGAATGGCACCATATTGTTTTCTAAAGAGCCTTTAAAAATACACTTGAATTTCAGGAGAAATAAGGTAGGTAAGGTTTTAGTACTAGTCAGTTTTACAACATAAACATTTATCTCTATTTTGCTCTCAGTGTACTTGCCTTGCACTCTCTTATACTTATTTGTGCTCTGGGTGTGTCAATCCTTCTGCTCTCTTAACTTTCTTATAGCAGAAAAGTACGGTAAGATTTTCTTTATTTTGTTTCTTTCCTTTCAGTGTGTGAGTTATAAAACCAAAAGGATTTGATAACAGCTGTTTCCCCAAAATCCTAATTTTTCTTCTTTCTGAACTTCTAACATTCTGAAGATGGCAGCAAATATTAGTCTCAAGGTCTCTCTGCCTACTCCTGTAAGTCCATGTACAGAATATAAAAGTACTGAAAAAATCAAAGTCCTTAGATTTAACTTAAAGTTGCTATAGTTGGGCAATCTAAAAGGGTAAATAATTTACAGCACATAAGGACCAGCATCTGAAAAAAAAAAAAAAAAGGATCACAAGCAAAGCATTTAAAGTGGAATTTATTATGTAGTGGCTGGAATCAGTGACCAGTAAATTTCCTCTTTGTTCTTAGTGTCAACTGAGAGTATTTCCACCAAAAAGACCCTAAAGTCTTTCTATATGTGAAGACGCATCAGAAGGAAGATTTTGAGCTAAGGATGTTTATGGAAAGACAACATAGGTACAAGTAATCTTCTTTAGCAAAAGGCTAAAGCAGATGGAAAAAAAATACCTGCAACAAACGGGAAATTATGAAGCCAGCAATAGTCTCCTAAAATTGATAAATTGGTAATGATGAATCCAAGTTCATTTTTGATTTTTAGGGTAGGATTAATACAGTTGTATTGCAAAATATGATTTCCAAGTCTTTGGAAATAAGCTAACTGACATTTTACCCAGCAAATGCAGTAACTGCTAACCTTTCTAAACAGGGTATTGTCCAGCCCTAAACCTGACAGCTGCATATCTATCAGTCTTCATTTCCGTTAAAGTTCTTTCTTTGCTCTTTATTTAAAGTTCCAAGCAGGGGTGCTGTTAGCAAGATGGATCTCTAGCAAAGTATATTAAATAATGTGCAATATAAGGGAGTGATTAATTGGAATTTCTTTTTAACATGCTTCGTTGTCTCCAGACATTATTTTGGCAAATATGGAAAGCCTTGATAATATTTCTTCAAGCACTTTAAAAGCCCAGAAACACAATAGGAAGATCTTGACCACTGAAATAGTTAACTCAGTGTTTCAGTGCTTGAACAGTAACAGAGCTAAGGTAGGACTAAAATTCTAGCATTATTTCAAAGTGTGTATGTCCCATGCCCCTTTACAGACTCAGGCAGATGTTAATCAATCATGTTATTTTGTAGGCCCTCAGAAAGTTTAAAGGTTATTTAGCTGGTGGAGGTGCTCAGGGTGATTACTTCTACTTTGCTTATTCTGCACTTTTTTTTATAAAACAGTTAACATTTTATGCCCAGTAAGCTCTATTACTCCTCATTTGTTTGTAATGCTTCACTTCACATGCAGGTGCCAGGTATGTGGGTTATTATTCATTTTTGAAAAATGCTTAGCACTGTTCCTTCCATTAGCTTCTGCAACAAATAGACTCTGATTAATCATACTCAGCCGGTGTACCTTCCAGAACTAGAGCTGTGAGGAGAATGTGCCAACAACAACTGAACAACAACCATAGTGTTAATGCTGCTCATGGTGTTTGTACCATCTGAGTAAGAGTCTTCTGCTTAGGAGTGTGGGCAGAGGGGTGACTATCTTTTGAGTATTATGGATGTATTTCTCCTTAGGAAAGTAGGGTATATTTAATGTCTTATTTTTATGTAGGTGTCATTTAAAATGATGACAATTTCTTATAAAAGTACTTACATGAGTGTTTTCTATGATTTAGAGCATATTTATTAATTCAAAGTATGTGTTTTATATATTTTAGCTTGTTTAACATGGTATGGTTTATTTGATGATGTCATTCTTCAGGTCATGTAATTCACCATGTGGACATTTACTCTTTACTCACATGAATACAAGCAGTGATGGTTAGTGATAACAATCACTAAACTGAGGTTCTAATTATTAATTTCCATCTCTTTGTGTCTTGACCACCTTAGATAAAAACATGTTCATGTCTGCAGATCAAGACAAAAAGTCAGACACAGGTGAGCAGGAACGTGTTGAGTGCTCTAAGGAGAAGAATTATAAACTTTCAAATTTGAGGCACAGACAGAGATCTCTTGAGTGAAATGCTCATGTGGGGATAGGGTAGATCAGGGGCTTGGACTGCTTAGGGATGAGCATAAATCACAACAGGCTGTGTGAGAAGAATCACAAGCACAGGAGCCTGGGGAGCAGATTTCTGTGAGGAGTTTTCTTCCCTTGCATTGTGAGTCTGCAGCAGGAGAGCTCTTGGAGAAAAGTTGGAAACCGAGAGAATGTAGAATAACTTAAATAGTGAAAAAGACCTTTTAAGTTGCTTGGCTTTTGTGTTTGAGTGTCTCTTATTGCTGTCATTTGTGAAAGTTGTAGCTAGGTAGCTGATCTTGTGCTCAGAGATGGGGACCAAAATGTAGGGACATAATTCTTTTCCTAATTAGAAGTCAGACCAGCCACGTCTGGGTTTTTTGTTTGTTGTCGGTTGTTTTTTGATGGTTTGTTTGTTTGTGTTTTCTTCTTTTCTTTTTTTTTCTTTTTTTTTTTTTTTTTTTTTTTCTGTTACTTTTTTTTGCTGTTTTTTATTAGTTATTTTGTAATCCGTGACAGCAACAATTTGTAACAGATGTTTCTCTGTGAGTTCTCACTAGATGATTTGCTTGCAAAGAGGAAGAAAGGAGTGCTGAAAAATCGCCTTCCCTAGGATAAAACAGTAAGAGACAAGAGACTAAGACCCCTTGGACATAAAGGATGATCTTCTAGGCAAAAAAGTATATACCTTGGATTCAGGTAAAATCAGGGTGAGCACCAGTGGCCACTGAACTGTTCACAGAGGCTCTGTTCTGAATTTGTAGGATCACTGAAAAGTTTCTTTCTTGATTGATGAGTTATCTGTCACTGTCGGGCTGTGAACTGACTGAGACAATTTCTGTCCTTCATCTCCTATGCAACAGTGAGTGGACCTTTCTCTGAGATCCTTCTCTTTTAACTCTTCCTGTTGTGTGAGGTGAATCCGAGTCATATTTTGTTGATCCTCTGTCAACTCAGAGGACAACACTGGGGTGAAAAACTAAGTCTTGCATTGTAGGTAAAGGAGCTCACATAGTCCCTTTGAAAAAGTAGAGCAGTTGCATGGGTTAAGGACTGCAATACAGTTTCTGATTCCTTCTCAGACTCCTTGTGTGACGCTGAGAAAGTTACGTGACCTTTCAGACCGTGTGTTCATGGTGGGGACCTGGGAAGAGCATTACATTCCTCAATAGGACAGCAGCTGGGAGTCTTTCCTGGAAAGGCTTTCTTGAAGACTCTGAAGTGAAGGAATAAAAAACATCCTACCAACCTGTGTTAAACAGCTTAAGTTGAACCCCAAAACTGGGAACCATGTGTGTGTTATAAATCAATAAAGACTCCAGTACTGGGGTCAAGGCCAGGTCCTGGGCACATTTTGAACATTAGACAGTATCGCTTATTTGTTAGCAAGGCAGCTGTTCCTGCAGGGAGCACTTTTGAGGCCTTTTTTAGCATTCTTGTGGAAGATGCTTGCAGGTGCTGTTTGTGCTTGTACAGTGTGGTCTCTTAAAGGCACCTGTTGTTAAATCTTCAATGCTGAATTCATTAGACCTCATTAAGAGGGTGGAAAGCTTTGAAGAAAATCAGGCTTAATTATCTTTGCATTTTCGGATGCTGAGAAAAGTAATGCTTTAAACTTCATTTCTTTTCTAAAGCTGTTATAATGATACAAGGCTTGTTGGTCTCATAATGTCTTATGCTAGCTTAGAAGTTTAAGGAGTGATGGCAGGTTAAAAAGGAGCAAGATCAGAATGTAAGCACAATATGTTATTGAACTATAGAATACTGTAGATTTTGTATTCACCTCTCATGCTCTTATTCAAGTTCAGTTATACTACTTGCCCTAAAACCTCAAAGCATAAGTCTTTATTCCTGGGGTGGTCGATACCATTATTGTGACTGGGTACACAATACAAAGAAGCAGCCTCACAGGATGAGTGAGCTCCATAGCGGGTGTCCAGGGCAAAGTTCTGGTAGCAGGGGAACTGAGGGGAGGCATTTGTGAAGAGAGGCTGGGCTGCCTCATGCCAGACAGACAGTTCCAGTTGGTCCCTTACTGAAGAAAAGGTAAAACCCTGCCCAGACAGGGGGGTGAAAAGCCATGATAGACCCAGGGCTTCAAGCACCCAGGTGGGAGCAGGAGGACCTGCAGGCACTGGGGCAGAGAATCCTGAGGCAGAGAGAATCCATGGTGGAACAGGTACTCACATGGGGTTCCATAGAGGACCTAATACCAGAGCAGGTGGATATTACCTGAAGAAAACTGCAGCCCCTGGAGAGCCCATGATGGAGCAGCTCCTCCTGACAGGAGCAGGCTCCTCATGGAGAGAAGCCCATGATGAAAGGGGTGTATTCTGAAGGACTGCAGCCTGTGGAAGAACCCACATGAGAGCAGAGAAAAAGTGTGAGGAATGAAGAGTGTCGGAGAGGAGCTGTTACAGGCTGACCACAGGTCTCCATTATCTTTACAGGATCTTTCTATTTTCTCTAGGGTTGAGTTCTATATTCCTCTCTAATATATTATTACACCTTGTCTGTTTTAAAAGTAGCTGTTTGGCTTATTTTAGTTGAAATAATGCAGATGAAATCTTTACATGCAACAAATAATCATTGGACAAACAGGTATGTTGGGAGCAACAGAATCTCATTCAGCCTCTTGTACTACCAAAGCCTGAATTTGGACAGCCACCTCTATAGCTGTCTGTGGGTAGATACTAATTGAGGGGTTTATGAAACATCTGGCAGGAAGTGACATCTGCACCAGCATCTGGCAGTCAGGAGGAAAGTACTGAAAACAGAAGAAGTTGAGAAAAGATGAGTGAGGATGGGTGGGGTGATGAATACGGAGTGGTAATTATTTGAGTGTTTTCCTGAACTGGGTGTGTTCCCATTAATCAAATGAACAAATTAACTACCATTTGTGATTACTTATTGGGCAATGCATGAGCAAGAGAACAGAGGTTTTTGGTCTTTAATTCTAAAGCAGTTCTACCATTTTGTGGTGTATTTTTATGATGAAAGACATGAAGAAAAGCAAAGGGTAAAATTTTCAAACCTGGCTTCCGAGAAGGAACAGTCCTGCATTTAGATCCCCTGATATACCTGACCTACTTTCCAGTAGTGATGCCTCAAATTCCATTTCAGAAGCTTGTTTTAATGTCTCTAGGTGAAAATTAAATATGGTACCTTTTTGAAGTGGTGGATAACAGCAGTGCATTAGTTTAGTCTTTGTGGAATGGAACATATTAAAGAGAGTCACTTGCAACCAGTTGATAGAGGTTGTGATCTGCACTTAGTAATGGTTGTGGTCCTTCTTATTTCATTTGATGATGAACTTATGCAATTAGGGGAAGAATCTTAATTAGGGGTTTCCTGTAGTTTTATTTTTTCCAAGTGGAAATTAGGAGCTATAGCTAATTTGTCTCCCAGTTTGTGGTACTGAATTCTGGAATGCATTTTTTTCTGGCTCTCAAGGCAGTCCAAGACACTGACTAGTTCAGGATTACCAGTCTCTTGCATGAATAGAGACACCCATGCTACTCCTGCCCTTGTGCTTAGGCACGAAGAACCATATTTCCCATGGCAGCACAGATTTCAGTGGTGTTAAACATAGAAGAAATAATCCTTATCAAGGCAAATGCTTCTCTTGGGGCTTTTTAGAAATAGTTACTTTCAAAGGGGTGTATTAAATGGATAATTCTAAAAAGCCCAATTCTTCCCTAAAGTGCAGTTGTGCTGAGAGCAGAATGTTTAAGTGTCATATCACACAATGGAGCCTTCTGAAGCAAACACTGCTGAATGTGATGACATTTCAGACCTGACCATCAGCCTCTGTTATCATAACTGTCACTCGCATAAGAACATTGGATCTTAAAATAAAAGTGAAATAATGGCTTCCGTGTCTGAGGCGTATTTGTCATGAACTACACAGTAACATGTACTTACACAATTGTGTGGTTATTGTTTAGGTTTTTACAAGTAATTTTTGTGTCATTAATGTTCACAGTATTTTGTGGGGTTTTTTTTTTTTCTGTCAATGTGGAATGAACTTGTATTCAAGTCTTTGCTGTATTCAGAACTAGCATATGTTTTTTCCTATGGTTCATTACTTTTTACATGCACAAGGCAGAGAACATACTCAAAATAACTATTTGAAGCTAAACATATAAAGCAAGCATCTGTAAATTGTCACAAATTCTCTCCTGAGATATAAGCAGTGCCAGCAAGTGTGGACAAGACTGAGATGAGCATGGTATATGTAGAAAGATGATTATACAGAGTAATAATGTACAGTAGGGGTGATACCAAACCAATCATATGTATTGCTGCACCTGAAGCTCGGTCAGATGAAAAGAGAAATGCAACTGGCATGGTGAAATGGAAGAAGCAGTTCAGTGCATTATTTGCAAATGTGTGAAGTACAGTAGGTGGGAAATAGGAAGAATTATTTATAGCTGAGCAAAGGTGCATCCTGAACGCGACTTTGTGCAACAGATACTGGTTTTAAGCCATGCATCAGGTTCAATACATACCTACCAAAAGAACTGAGTAACTTCCCTGAATTTCTAGAATGTCAATGAGTATTAAAAGTACATGCTAACATTTTAAATGTTAGTCTGTATAAAACTCGTATATGGTACATTTTTAGCTTACAAATGAGATTCTGACTTAGGGCAATGTTCATCTGGAGGGTTGTATTTTTCATGCTTCTTTGCTTTCTGCTGGTGATTTCTAAGGTGGTTGTCAGTATCCCTGAGAAAAGGTGCTAGTTACTGTGCCATAATTACTGTTTTGGGAAATATTCTGTTAAAATGTAGCATATCTAACAGTCAGATTAACTACAGATTTATATCTATTTACTGAGAAAAAGATTTGGCTTTTGAAATCCTCATTTCTAATTGGAAGTAAGAATGATTTTATACTTGTTTTCTTCCGTGAAGCAAGAAGGTTCAAGAATAACCTCAGATCTTTACTGGAATCCTTTTGTGTAACCTGGTAGTCCTGTGTTTTATGATTTAGGTCTTTCCCTTGGTCATCTCCTGCAGGTCCATATATTCCTTCTTCCTTGATTTTTTCCCTTTTTTTTTTCTCATGGATCCTTGATAAAGAATTATTCCTTTTAATCCTTTTGTTTCTCTTCTGTGTTTCTTCTTCAGTATCAGTTTATCTGGTAGAGATATTTATTATGTTAGGTTATGTTTATTATGTTTATTATGTTAGGTTAACTTACTGCCATTTTCATGTAACTGGCTTCTCCCTAGATTTAGTTTTAAATGTAGCCCAGTCTGATCCAAGCAGCCTTATCATGGTAGGAATCTCAGTGTCCTGTGAATTTCCAGCATCTCTTCTCTGTACAACTAGCAGTGTAATATTGAGAAACAATAATTTTCTCTGAAAATTGTGACCTTCTCTTATTCTTCCTATTTATTCTCATGTAACAGTAAAATACTCTCCTGAAGAATTGTGTACCTAGAATAGTTACTTCTTTTACTGAATCTTTTTTTTCTCTTGTAGAACACTTGTCTATGTTAGAATTTCATATTCTTCCATATTATAGCTTTTCCCTTAGTTTTGCAGCTTTTCCCCAGGTGTCCAGGACTCGTGATTTATATTGCATCTGTTAGCTAAGGACATATCTCAGCCCAATGCTGAAAACATTGTGCGTTCAACTACAGGTATTATCCATAGATATAGTTACAGGTGATTTTGTTAAAAGGAGACAAATCACAAAAGATAAATAAAAAGCTTGTTCTGCAGGTATCTTTGGATAAATACATTCAAAATCCTGCTGGAATAAGTGAAAGAAAAAAGGTTAGAAAGAGCCATTAGAGGCAAGAAGAAAACAAAAAAGGGGAAGACCAGAGAAAAGCAGAAAGCTAAAAAGGGACAGACAATGAAACAGTGATGGTTTATTATTGATGTTGTTAATGATTTGTTTCATTTCTGGTATTACACTTTAAATTCACATTATTTTAATATGGAATTTCACTGTCTTCAGGTCTTTAGTCAATAAATCCTGGGGCACAGAGTCTAGTGTCTGTCTCACTAGCAAATCAAAAAAGAGTGCTTTTGAATTATAAATATTTTCTCCAGAATCCAATGAAAATAGATGTTCTTGTCCCTAGTGTCAGGTCTGTCATTCTTGTTGTGATCTAGTCACCAAAGAGGTCTTAAGGGACAGTCTGTCTCTGCCATGTAGAAGTGCATCTCCCATAGCACATCCAAAAGAATAAGAAAAGAGAGGCTGCTGTCAGCTGCACTGAGTTTTTCAGAGGAACTTGCAGAAAAGGGACTGTGGATGTGGCAAATCAAGAGAGAAGCATAAGGGTAAAACATGTCATGAGGTGAAAGGGATAAGACAAAGATCATTAGAACTGCCACATGCTCAAGCCTGTCAAAGTTTTACAAGAGAAATATTCAGGCAGTGCCAATGTTTCTAGGAATGTATTGATACCAAAGCACAGAACTTGATGGGGTTCATAAAGAAATTTTTGTGACACTTTTCCTGATAAAAGCATTTTTCAAACCACACAGCACGAAACGCAGGGCTACCAGGGGACTAGAGCCTCTTCTAAGCCTCTTTGCAGACTTTGATGAAGATGACATTGCAGACCAGAAATAAAAAACAGACTTCTGACATGCACAGGCTTTTGGTCTTTGAATGCTGTACTGACTGAATGACCTTGTAATAAAAGGGAAGTGTTCAAAACAAAATCTGTAGATGGACACTCTGCTTGATATTTGCAAGGCTGTGGATAAAGCAGTTACTAGGATTAAGTGTATATGACACTTTTTTCCTTCCTTACATGATTTGAAAGTGAAGCAAAAAGATGTGTTTAGAAATTTCTGTAAAGCTATTTTAACAAAAAATAATGTTTTGCAAAACTCGAATCCATAAACAAGAGAGGTCTTGCTATAGTAATACGCCTCATTCAGAACACCTTAAAGAAAAGTTTGTGAAAGTATCTACTCTAGTCTATGTATTTTTTGAAACTGGCACCTTCCCCTGCCTCAAGTTGATTTAATTATGCTATTTTGAAATTTCAGTTTGATTTAGATGCCCATTTAAAAAAAAGAAAAAGTGAAATATAAGTCAAATGCATATCAAAACTATTTAACAAAGCATACTGCTTGACTTGAACTGGCAAATTCATTGCATTGACAGTTCTGACATTTTACTGAGATTCAGTAGGCAAACACTTTTTGATATCTTTAACGTTTCCATGGGCGGGGGGGGGAGACAACACAAAACCAACAAACCAAACCACATTTTCTCTCCAATCTACAAAAGAACAGCTTTTGCAATCAATCATACATACATTAGTTTCACTGAATAGTACTGCAGAACAGACTCCAACAGTTGCATCCATTTTTGAATGTCATTTCCAAGCCATGCTATTCTATTTTTGGTTTTGTTGGTTCTCATGGAAGTGAGAAATTTGAAAGCAATCTACAGAGTTAGAAACAGAAGATACTGAGATTTTCATACACACTTTCATCATACAACATTTTAACTAAAGTCTCTAACTCTCTATTTAAATGTTTTACAGTCCTTTCCAGTTCTTTGTAGCTAGAAATATAGTTAACTCTTTAGCTCGTGAATGTAAAGAGACACATAAAAAGTTTTTCAGATCTCTAGCACTATGAAGAAATGAATACTAGCTCTAATCATAAATGATGTGTGGAGAGATGTCAGTTAGGTGTCGATGTTGCTTTTAAATATGCTGAATCTGCTTTTGGAGGTAGTCAGAAGTACCCTGGAAATCTGTATTCTCTACTGCAGATTAGAGATGTGCTCTGAGTGAATGAACATGAACCAAATACATAACGTGATGAATTTTCTTGGCTACAGTTTCTACACTAAAATGACAAAAGGGAAAAGGTTGGTATCAGGAATAATTGGGGGCTGATGCAGCAGAGTGTTCTGCATTGTATCTTTATTAGGCCATTTTTGCTTTTCTCTTTTGGAAGGTTCTTTCTTTTTCAAATCTCAAATCAAGATGACAGGGAGAGCTGGTAATGCACTTTAGCCACTGCGGCACTGAAAGGCAAAGGCAAGGACACAGGAGGAGAAAGATTATCATCTTATTAGCGTAGGAGGATAAAGATTATCAGACTGCAATGATCCATTATTTAGAGGAATGTTGTCTTTTTCTGTACACTTTACTGAGGCATTTAATATCATTGTGCTAGAGATTAACATTGATGTTATTTTCTTTAATGCCTCCTTTTAGTGTTTGCTATGCAGGTTGGCATTCAGGAAATTCAGCCAGAGGAGAAAAACAATAGTATTAATTAGGAATGTCAGTCATGGGTGTTATGAAATTCAAAATTGCCAAGTTTCCAGCACAGTTTGGTGGTAATTATAATAGTCTGTGGAGACAAGCTGTTCTCTGTTCCCTCTAAAGAAATGCAGAGTTTGATGGACTTGTTATCAAAGTGCTAATGCAAATCCTGGTGAACGGAATACTGCTCCTAGATTAAGCTTTGGATTTTTAAAAAATTTCTTTCTTGTTTTTAAAGTACTGTTGCTGCAGCTAATTCATCAACAGTAGCACTTGCCTCTTTTTCAGTGCTGTTCATCACAGGGTCTCTGTCTGCTTCATAAGTTATCCACACTTTGCAAATGAGAAGTTTGGCATAATAAAGCAAAATGAACTTAATGGGGTTTATCTGAGTCATCAACAGAGCTGAACACTGGGGTTGTGTTCCACCTGAGTATTGCTTTCTTCCCCAGAGAGTTAGAAATCAAAGCTGCATGCTGCTGAATTTCTGAGGAATGGTTTTCAATTTGGTCTGGAGGCTGCTGTAAGGCACGTACAATAAAATCTAGGCAAACCATATTTGTGCTCAGGATGCTTATATTTGCTATACCAGGTCTTCCTCTTCACTAGAAAATTTATGGGCCCCCACTAATTGAAAAAGTTGAAAATCACTAGGAAGGAGAGATGGTTTTCTGACACTGTTAGCTCTGCTGGAAGTAAGATTGGGCTTTGAGCCTGAATTAAAAAAAAAAACAAACCATTTTATTAATAGCAAGTCCATTTAAAATTTGTTGTCATTATTTTTAATGAAGAAATATCTTCACAAAGTTATGCAAATCATAAGCAGTCTAAGGGTTTCTCTTGCAAAAGGAAAACGTCAGGCTTGCTCTGTATTTGCATTTGAGTGATGCATTAAAAATCAATTAAATCCATTTGAATAATTGAGGTAAATTAGTGGTAGGAAACTGGGTTGTCCTAACCGAGGATGTAATTAACTTCAAACTAGGTAATTGTAAAATAATTAGAAATAATGTATGTACTCCATCTTGTAAACATTTTATTTAACAATTGTTGGGAGTTGAAATAATAAGGTTAGATTAGAATCAAGAAATGGATTCTAGGAACATTTGGGAAATAACATGGAGAATGATCATATTATAAAAGAGTATTTTCTCTTCTTTTGTTTTCCCTGTTAGGGAAAAGGAAAGAATCAAATTTCTTACTGTGTTGACAGAGCTTCATAACAGTCCTTCTTTAGGAATTCACTGAAGTCCTGAAGTAACTTTTCATCTTAAGGATTTAATTCTAATACTGTTGATGTGAACACCAAACTTTCCATTTGCACAGACTGAGACACCTACAACACAAGGCATACTATAGATGGTTTGCAGAAATGTGTCCATCTCCACAGAGAGAGACTTTCATAACTGAGTGTTCAGTTGCTCATTTTGATAGAAATGAAGCACTGCTCAAAGCACAGTTTGTTACAGGCTGGTATTTCCAGCATAGCTGTTAAGTTTCTGCAGTTTTACTGAAACAAGGCTGTTCAGAAATAATCAGTTCAGGATCAAAAGGGACATAAATACCTTAGATTGCTTAAGGCTGTTTTTCTGTTTCCTTTTAAAAATGCCTTTAGTGTATATTTGTCTGTAAAATTTCAAATTATTAAAATGCTCTGATTTAAAATATTGAGCAAATGTTTTAATCCAAAAAATTTGCAAGTCCTCACTCAAGTAACTTGGGAAGATTTTCTTACTGGCCAGCAAGGAAAAAGTAAAAATAGGTATATGCTTAGAACTTACAGATGATGATGATGATGATGATTGTTATTATTATTATTAATATGGGGTTTCTTTAGGGCTTTAGAAACTCACTTAAGTGAAAATTAAAAGTACCTATCACCAGAATGGAATTGAGACTTAAACTTTGTGAAAAATTGCCTTGACTGTCAATGTTAACATAGAAGTAGATGAACAGAAACTTCTGCAGTTCTCAGTCTTCTAATACATGGACAAAATCCCCCCAGAACATTTCTTGAGCATTTACTTTTCCTCAGGTCATGGAGAAGACTGCAGTGCCACTTAGCTGAAATGTTTATTGCTGAAGTGTTTCTTTTTAGTATTAGTGCTTAAAAGCCAATACAAATTTAATCTTTTCATAACCTTAACATTTTGCTTTTCAGAATGAGTGATGCTATGAGTAATGGGAATTGTGCTGATTGCACAGAATTGAGTATGAAATCCTTTAATCAATGCATACATTACTGAAATGCTTAAAGGGAAATGGACAGGTTTTCAGGCCCTGGCTGGTTTTATGATTTGGTAGCTTTCTTTTATTTCATTTTTTATATCAAGGAAATGATTTTGTATGTGTATGGAAATACTTTCAGTATTCTTAAAGGTGAAATCATTGGAGAGAGAGCAGTGATTAAACACTGCATAGATAGTATCATGCTTGTGAAATAAGGAACAGCTTCAGGGAGACTGTAGAAAACAACACAGGACTCCTCTACAGGCAATCAGTGCTCTGCTTGCTTTGGTCAAGCAAATGGACTGAGCTTAGCTGTGATAAGTAGCTGGAAAGGTGTTACTGGTATGGTGTCCCATGAGGGCCAGGATACAGTGTTTCCAGGCAGGTTAATGCCTGGTATATAAATGCCAGAGGATGTATTAGGGGGATTAAAACTTGGAGGTTCTCTTTAGACTTCCCTCTCCTCTGGGTCTGTGTAGTTCCTTTCCATTGTCTAGGAACTTTTGCTAAATGAAAAATTGCTGGACAAGTCCTGAGAATGGTGAAAAATAATTTGGGTTTTCATCAGTACAAATTTTACAATAGTGAGACAGTTCTATGTGTCTTGAAAAGTTGTCTTTATTTCAGAATCATTACAATGCAGAATTAGATTTATAAAAGATAGAGATAATTGCAAAGTATGATTCTGTTTACTCCAGCCTCAATTCACGTGCCCAAACTGTGTCCATTCAATTTGCAACAAAAGTAAGACTGGTTCACAGCATTTAAATAAGAAGTAAATGCTGCATTGGGATTTGCAGGCAGATAGAAATATGGTTATAAAAAAAAGAAAATTATAAAGGAGGAATGATGATAGACAGCTATCCCTGGTATTTATGGTGGACTAGCAGTAGAGTAGGGGATTGAGTCTGAGTACCAAAGACAACTGGCAATGCTTAAAACACAGCTGTCTTAATCCTAGTCAAACCTGTCCTTTTAGCCAAGTATCAAGAAAAACAGAAAAGACTGAGTAAAGAATAGATGTATAAACATAAACATGAAAATTGAACTTGAATACCAAGCAATTGTTGTTTGTTTTGCAGTATCACAAAACAGCAAATGCAATGGTCTTGGAAGTCTTGCAGAGATTTCCAAGCCTGAACAACAATTCCATCTGCCCTGAGATTTATGATTAATTACATCTGCTGTGAGAATGGAATAGGGACATCCTCTCTTTCCAACTGGTTTTTAGTAAACTCAACTGATAAAAATGCATGTCAGTTCTTAAGACAATAAAATTCCCTTTGGTAGTAGTGAAATAAGTGGATTTTACAGTAGGCTGCATAATCCTGTACTTGTGGAAATACGATGTAAGGAAGTAATCACATAGCACTGATATTATGAAGATGAGCTCTTGGCATTTGCTGAACAGTATGGCTAAAACATCTTTTTTTTAAGGCTAATCTCTGCAGCGGTGTGAACAAAGCAATCAGATTGAGATGGAAAAGTTTAAGTGGATCATCAATATGACAGGAAAGGTTTTGAGAACACTTCAAAAGACGGAAGAGAAGGGTATATCTTCTATTTCAGTTTTTAGTTGTAGTTGATTCTATTGTTCTTGTCTGAAAAATGACCCATTATTTTTCTCAAGAAGAAGTCCCAAGTGAAACCAAAGTTGTGTGCCAATAGGCTATAATCAAATTAGGTAGCCGCAATTTTTTTATACAAACTGGAAATGAATTTGATTACAAATGGAAAGCCTAACAAATGCCTGCTGAAGTTACTTCTGATATAGTTTTACCCCTGGTTTATTTTATTCAGTGTTAGAAATAAATATTCTTTAACCTTTTCTTATGGTTACCTGATGTAATAGTCTATACACCTCAGTCTCTTCAGTGTGAGTTAAATCCAAAGCCTTTGGAAATCAGTGACTGACTTCACTGGGTTCTGATCCTGAGGTGACCCTGGCAACTGTTTAACTAATATGATTTTTCCATGACTGAACTTGCAGTTGCCATATATGTGATGGCATTTGAATAGAGAGGTACATTTCGACAGGCAGTGCTTCAAGTTGAGTTGACTCATCACCTGAGCTGGTAGGAGTCACTATAAGGAGCAGTGGCAGTTTTGTCCGGGCTTTTCAGGATTACTGCAATGCACTCTGTGCCTTTGATTTACAGAGGTAGAGGGATGGAAGATTCTGCATTTTGTCATTTTCGTCTGGATTGTATTTCCTGCTTTGGAAGTCAAATCAGGTTTTAAAGTTTGGTTTCATCATACAAAAAATTTACCTAAAAGTTGTGAGTTGTATAGGAGCAACTTTTTTGTTAAATTATCTTCAAAGTCATGATACTTGGTTACTATATGTTAACCTATTTTAAAAAAAACAGACCCAAATTAAAAAAGATCAACACCTTTTTTTCTTTTTGTCATCTACTTTCCAATTTGCTCTTCTATCCCAATGCTATAACATCTCTTCCAGCTAATGCTGGTAAATTAGTGTAGTGACTTGCCTTGGGCTCATCTACAATTGTTACTTTATTCACCATCTGAATATGAGAAACCATGAACATCTCCCCCGTTCCTTCCCAAACCATCTGCAAGGCTTTGACTTCATCTCTGGAGTTTGTCTGTTGGTACAAAAAATTGTTGGAGAACAATAGTGTCCTGTCTTGTGAATAAGCCTCAAGGATTAAGGATTAATCTTTGACAATAATTGTTATTGTATTTTAGGTTAGGGCTTCAGGTGCCAATTCCAAGCTGTAACACAGTGAGGCAGGGAGTAAATTCAGTGGTCTGCACACTCCCTGTGAGAGTGCTGTGCCTTTAGCTGTCTCATGGTAAAAGACAGGATTTCACTTGAGTGCTGTTTATATAAGCTTAACTTTCTAAGTCTTGCCTGAGAACAGCATTCCTTCTGAGGCAGCAGAGTGAGGATGACGATGCTGTTTCATCCACATACAAGCATGTGATTTACTTCAGCAAAATGTCTGTATTCGTAGAATTAGAGTTTTAGTTGTTTGCATGGTAAAAGAAAATCAAATAATTAGAATATATTTCTATTTTGTTTCTTTGTCTCTTGCTATAAATTCAGTTCATGTCCTTGTTTCTGCATTTAATATTTAACATTGAGGTGAACACACAGAGCAATTATAGTCTCTCAGCCATCATAGACTACAGAACTGAATTTTTTTTTGCCTCCTTATCAGTTATTCCATTATAAAATGCCAGTAGGGTGTGGCTTTTGGTACTGTTTAGGTGTGTTGCAAATCAAACTTTTTTAAAATGTTTTTTTTTCTTTTTTATCATACCACAAGTATGAATCTAATTATCTTACTTTGATTTTTTACTGCAATTTTAAATGAATATTTACAAAGCGTTTGTTGTCCGATACAGTAATTTATCAATCTGCAAGAAAAGTAAGTTACAATTTAGAAGAACTGTATGTGTATCTTGTGCTAGAGAGATAGTTAGTCTAAGGGCCAATCTATTTTAGGAAAAATGTGATCATGCAGAAATCTATGCAGAAAAGAGCAAAAAGAGCTAGTCAAGGCCTACAGAAACATGAGTTGAAGTAAGGAACTTAAACTTGCATATGCCTGAGGTGAATTGATGATGGTCTTCTAATACCATGGTAAGGAGAGCACTTCTAATTCAGAAGAAAAAGGGAGAGCAAGGTCCCTGAGTAAAAGTAAAACTTCAGACAACAGAAAAGGTGTAGATACTGTAAGAATGGGAGTAGTTTAGCCTTTGAATGACTTAATTAAGGATGCAACACGCTCTGTGTTATTTGATATTTAAATATGGATGCTTTCTCCATAGTACGTGGCAAAACTCTGAATTTCTTTGCCATGCATAAAGCTGAGTTAGTAGGCTTTCAAAGTGTACAGCTCTAACTTACATTTTATGAATTGAAACTTGACCCATATGAAAAGGATTTTCATGTTACAAGGGAATAAAAAAATTATGCAATTTTTTGTTTTCTGAATATGGTTTTATAGTGATATCCCTCCACTCATCAATTCATAGGTGTGATTGGTGATTCTTCCTGTACTTTACTACTCACTACATTTAGTGGGGTACTCCTAGCTGACTTTTTAGCTGCTATAGATCCTTCTTCTCTGGCTATTTACAAAAGCTTAACACCCAAACAGCATCATCTACAGTAATTTACAGTATTCTTTATGGAATAATTGGGATAGAGTCAGTACTTCTTTTACATTAAACCTTTCTAGTATGATATGAAAATTCATAAAGCCTGTAAGAATAGCTGTTAACAACACTAACTGAAATGAGTATTAATGTAACGTAATAAGTCATGTTTGTGTTAGCTTTTTTAAATTAAACTTTTCAGAAAGACGTTTATAGTGAGTTTATAGTTTATTTCATTCAGTCTTTTTTCCGGGAATATGTCTATGTTCACAGACAAGTGTACTTTTACATCATCATAGAATCATAGAAATGTCTAGATTGGAAAAGACCTGTACCATTATCTAGTCCAATCATCAGCCTAACACTACCAAGTCTACCCCTTAAACCATATCCCTAAGCACCTCATCTAATCAGCTCTTAAACACCTCCAGGGGTGGGGACCCAACCACTGCCCTGAGCAACCCATTCCAATGCCTGATAAGCCATTCAGCAAAGAAGTTTGTTCTTATATCATAGAATCATTATGGTTGGAAAGGACCTCCAGGGTCATCAAGTCCAACCTTTGTCCTAGCATTTCTCTAACCACTACACCGTATCCTCAAGCTCCACATCTAATCGTTCTTTAAACACCTCCAGGGATGGTGACTCCACCACCTCCCTGGGCAGCCTGTTCCAGTGCCTAACCACCCTCTCAGTGAAGAATTTCCTCCTAATAGCTAATCTAAACCTCTCCTGATGCAACTTGAGTCCATTCCCACTCGTCCTATCATTACTAATTTGTGAGAAGAGACCAACACCAGCCTCTCTACAACTTCCTTTTAGGTAGTTGTAGAGGGCAATAAGGTCTCCTCTCAGCCTCCTCTTCTCTAGACTAAACAAACCCAGTTCCCTCAGCCGCTCCTCATAGGGCATGCTTTCCAGCCCTTTCACCAGCTTTGTTGCCTTCCTCTGCACTCGCTCCAGCACCCTGATGTCCCTCCTGTACTGTGGTGACCAAAACTGGACACAGTACTCAAGGTGCAGTTTCACAAGTGCCAAGTATAGGGGTATGATCACCTCCCTACTCCTACTGGTCCCACCGTTTCTGATACAGGCCAGGATGCCATTGGCCTTCTTGGCCACCTGGGCACACTGCTGGCTCATGTTCAGACAGCTATTGACCAACACCCCCAGGTCCTTTTCCCCAGGCAGCTCTCCAGCCACTCCTCCCCAAGCCTGGAGCGTTGCTGGGGGTTGTTGTGACCGAAGTCCATGACCCAGCACTTGGCTTTGTTAAACTCCGTACAACTGAGCTCAGCCCATCTCTCCAGCCTGTCCAGATCCCACTGCAGAGCCTTCCTACCCTTGAGCAGATCGATACCTGCACTTAATTTTGTGTCATCTGCGAATTTACTGAGGATACATTCAACTCCCTCGTCCAGGTCATTGATGAATATATTAAACAAGACGGGTCCCAAAACTGAGCCCTGAGGGACACCGCTTGTGACTGGTCACCAACTGGATTTTACTCTGTTCACCACCACCCTCTGGGCTCGGCCATCCAGCCAGTTTCTAACCCAGCGAAGAGTCCTCCTGTCTATGCCATGACCTGCCAGCTTCTCCAGCAGAATGCTGTGGTAAACGGTGTCAAATGCCTTCCTGAAGTCCAGGTAAACAGCATCCACTGCCTTGCCCTCATCCACTAGGCGGGTCACCTGGTCATAGAAGGAGATCAGGTTGGTTAAACAGGACTTGCCCTTCATCAACTCATGTTGGCTGGGCCTGATCCCCCCATTGTCCTGCACTTGCTGTGTGATCACCCTCAAGATGAACTGTTCCATAATCTTTCCCGGGACCGAGGTCAGGCTGACCCGCCTGTAGTTCCCTGGATCATCCTTCCTGCCCTTTCTATAGATGGGTGTCACATTGGCACGTCTCCAGTCATCTGGGACCTCCCCAGTTGACCAGGATCGCTGATAAATGATGGAGAGAGGCTTGGTAAGTTCCTCTGCCAGTTCCCTCAGCACTCTTGGGTGGATCCCATCTGGCCCCATAAACTTGTGTGTTTCCAGTTGGCTTAGAAGATCATTAACTACCACTTCCTGGATTATGAGGGGACTGTTCTGGTCTCCATCCCTATCTTCCAGTTCAGGGGATTGAATGCCATGAGGATAACCAGACTGAGGCAAAGAAGGCATTAAGTACCTCAGCCTTTTCCTCATCCTTGATAACAATGTTCCCGCTTGCATCCAGTAAGGGATGGAGATTCTCCCTAGTTCTTTTTTTGTTATTAATATATTTGTAAAAACTCTTTTTGTTGTCTCTTGCAGCGGTGGCCAGGCTGAGTTCTAGTTGAGCTTTTGCCCCACTAATATTCTTTCTATACAACCTACCTAAACCCCTGTACTCTTCTTGAGTAGCCTGCCCCTTCTTCCAAAGGTGGTAGACTCTCTTCTTCCTCCTAAGTTCCACCAGAAGCTCCCCATTTAGCCAGGCCGGTCGTTTTCCACGCCGGAAATATGTATCCAAGCAAAACCTACCCTGCCGCAGCTTGAATCCATTTCCCCTTGTTCTATTGTCTGTTGCTGGGTTAAACAGGCCTACCCCCACCTCTCAGTAACCTCCCTCAGGTAGCCATAGAGAGCAATAAGGTCTCCCTTGAGTCTTCTTTTCTCCAGGCTAAATAATCCTAGCTCCCTCAGCTGCTGCTTGTAAGACATGTGCTCAAGGCCCTTCACCAGTTTTGTTGCTCCTCTTTGGACACACTCCAGTGCCTCAATGTCCTTCTTGTGGTGAGGGGCCCAAAACTAAACACAGTACTTGAGGTGCAGCCTCACAGTGCCAAGTACAGGGGCAGGATCACTTTCTGGACCTAGTGGCAACACTATTCCTAATACAGGCCAGGATGCTGTTGACCATCTTGGCCACCTGGGCACACTGCTGGCTCACATTCAGACAGGTGTCAGTCAACACCCCCAGGTCCCTCTCCAATGGGTAGTTCTCCAGCCACTCTTCCCTGAGCCTGTAGCGTTGCTGGGTGTTGCTGTGGCCAAAGTGTAAAACCCAGCACTTGGCCTTATTAAATTTCACACAGCCTCAGCCCATCGATTTAGTCTGCCTATAACTCTCTGCAGAGCTCCTAGCAGATTAACATTTCCACCCAGTTTAGTGTCATCTGCAAATTTACTAAGGGTACACTCAATCCTCTCATTCGTATCATCAATGAAGATGTTGAACAGGACTGGTCCCAATACAAAGCCCTGGGGAACTTGTGACTGACTGCTAGCTGGAATTAACTCCATTAACTGCGACTTTCTG
Organism: Todiramphus chloris collaris; assembly: GCA_025345505.1. Lineage (NCBI taxonomy): Eukaryota > Metazoa > Chordata > Aves > Coraciiformes > Alcedinidae > Todiramphus > Todiramphus chloris. The sequence continues at coordinate 4,911,013 of JANVCC010000039.1, read as the reverse complement.
GGCCTGGTCTTCTAGCCAGTTTTTCACCCAGCAATGAGTATGCCCACCCAGGCCACAAGCAGCCAGTTTCTCTAGAAGAGTGGTATGGGATACAGTGTCAAAGGCTTTATTAAAGTCCAGATAGACAATGTCCACAGCCTTCCCCTCATCCAGTAAGCCAGTGACCACGTTGTAGAAGGAGACCAGGTTAGTCAAACAGGACCTGCCCTTCATAAAACCATGCTGACTGGTCTGATCATCCAGTTGTGTTGCACATTCTGCATGATGATACTCAGGATGATCTGCTCCATGAGCTTTCCTGGTATTGAAGTCAAACTGAAAGGCCTCTAGTTTCCCAGATCCTCCTTCCAACCCTTCTTGTAGGTGGGTGTCACGTTGGCTAGCTTCCAGTCTGTTGAGACCTCCCCAGTCAGACAGAACTGCTGAAAAATGATAGGAAATAGCTTGGTGAGCACCTCTACCAGCTCTCAGAATTCTTGGATGGAGTCCATCTGGTCTCATAAACTTGTGAACATCTGTGTGGTGTAGCAGGTCAGAAACCATCTCTTCCTGGATTGCGGGGCGATAACTCTGCTCACAGTCTTAGTCTTCAAGCCCAGTAGAACTGCTCCTATTGCTAAAGACTGGAGCAAAGAAGGCATTATCACTTCTGCCTTTTCCACATTCACAGTCAATAAGTTTTCTCCTGCATCTAGTAGAGGGGGGAGGCTCTCCCTGGTCCTTCTTTTACTCTTAACACATTTATAAAAAGATTTCTTGTTGTCTTTAAAGCACAGAAGCTAGATTAACTTCTGTCTGGGCTTTGGACTTTCTAATCTTGTCCCTGGATAGTCACACAATGTCACTATATTCATCATGGGTGGCCTGTCCCATCTTCCAAAAGCGATAGATTCTCCTTTTTTTTCCCTGAGCTACAGCCAGAGTTCTCTGTTTACTTGATCATTTTCTCCAACCTGTCTTCTGATTTCTTCTATCTGCAGAGCACTGTACTCATGTTTGGTACTCTCCAGGTTGCCCCCGCCCCTCAAAATTCTACTCTTTGTCTTCCTTGCTTGTCTGAGAATGTTAAAGGCTATAATCTCAGCACTGCTTTAACTAAGGCTGCCCCCAACCTTCACAGCTCTTACTAGTTTGTAATTTTGCTTGCAAGAAGTCCAGAAGAGCATAGTTGTCTTATTGTCACCTGTGTTGTCTTATTGCCACCTACACTAAGAACTTGGTTTTGGCTCATGGTAGAAGTCTTCTAGATTGCTTGGTCCAGTCCTGTTGCACCTCCTGGAGATATTAAGGTGGTTACGGTCCCATATGAGGGCCTGTGATTGTGAGGTATTGTACAGAATTAGTTCTGTTCTAACTTAAACCAGGACACTGGTGCTTTTTCCTTAAAAAAAAAAAAAAAGGACCCTCTAGCAGATGAAGGCTAATCGCCCCCTGCTGCCCTTCAAAATGTTTCTTTCTCTTGCTGCCACAAAGCCACAGCTGTTGCTGGAATGCATCTCTCTTTCAATTTTAGGTACAGGTGTATCATGCCTCTCAGAGAGGACAAGTGAACAGTCCCCATGGGCGCCTCTCTCATGAGTTTTTTCCTCTTAGTTTCTTCACAGACCTTCCTCAAATCATCTGATGCTTCACTCATTCTGCAGTTCCTCTGATAAAGATGGCTTGGTTAACACTCACACAAGCATAGTGCTTCAGGGGTTTTCTAGAAATACTGGAAGAAATTACTGACTTAGCTACTTATTAGTGCTACATTACTACATATGAATGTGATACTTATCCTTCAGGGTAACACCTTAGAGCCTAAATTGCAGTATGGTAATTTGATGTGGGGAAGCCACCTCAGCAGAAGCAACTGCCTCTGGCCCAGAGGCACATGAGACCTGTGAGGTATTGTGGGGTGTGGCAGGGAGTGGGTGGTAGGCAGCAGGTCTCATGAGAGATTTCCCTGCCCAGCTTAGATGACCTTTGAAGGTCCCTCCCACACTAAGCTTTTCTATGATCACTCTCCTCATCTTTCTTAAATATTTGATGTTTTTTGAAATAATTGGTACATTCTCGATCTTAGAATATATGTGATATTCCACTTGAAGAGGTACAGTAGCCTCATGAGAGAAGAGGCGGTTTAATCACTAGTTTGCAAAATTTGAAGTAAAAAGCAAATTAAATGAATGCTACAACAAAATAAAACTTGAATATAAGGCCTGTGATGTGATCTCTCACATTTGGAAACTCCACTCGTATCATTATGTGAATAATCAGGATTTATAAACTGGTATGGAACAGATAATGAGATCTTTCTGCACCTTGAGACACAGCATGGTAATGTGTGAGAATTACTGTTCTGCCTCTGCAAAAGGTCATGTGCAGTGGGAAGCGTCTGAAAGATGGAGAGGTGACTGGTAATGAAATCAAAACTTGAAAAAGCATAGGGAGAAAAGAAAAAAAGTCCCACTGTTTAAGAGCAGGTTAGCAAGTGTGATTGAAATGAAACTTCTCTACCCAGAAGGGTTTTGTTTGTCTTCCCCTGAGGTCATTAATTAGATTGGTTCATTGTCCCTTGAACGTCCTTGCTACTAGTGCTACCCTCAGGAGCAGGAAAAGCATACCAAAGCACAGTGGTTGCAGAAGAAGAGGAGCATAATGAAGTACATCCCAATGTTAAAAAAGCTCTCTTTTCCTGGGTGTGCACACCTGTGTAGGTATCTGAATGCATCTGTTGAAATGGTTTTTGCCATATAACCGAAAAGGCATGTTCAACATTCCCCACCATTCGGAGAGATTTTTAGCACTCCTGACACCTATTTCCTTTCTTCATATTTTTCTCCACAAGATAAAGGAAATGAAAGATGATCCAGGTGACATTAAGTAACCATTACTTTTTCTTCTAGTGTGGATGCTTTGCAGTAATTTTTCCTTGAGAGCAAGCTACCTAACCGTGACCCTATCTTGTCACATCTTTCATCCCCTTTAATGGTGTATCCCATTAAGATAATATTTACCCTAGGTAGGAAGATGTAATTCAGCTCTCTGCAACTGTGAGTAATGTAGAACAAATTAGAAGCATATTGTTTTCATTTCTTTTTGTCTTAAAATAAAGTGATGCATTAAAGAAAATTATTTGAGATTATTTCTGTGGGACAGCTATTTATAAATAGGTTCTGCTTTATCGTATTTTTTATTTATCAGGAGAAAATATACGTCCTGACCACCAAGTGTTAGGGCGGAGCTGAATGTAGAGTAAATGAAATTTAGAGAACAAACCATTGAAACTGCAAGTTCGTAGCTGTTGTAGACGCTAAGCATGTTTTCATGTAGGAATTATTCTTACTTATTTTAGTTTTCAAGGTGGTATTAAAAGGTCACAAAGTTCAGGCGGCTAACGTCACTTTGTGTTACTCCATGCAGTTAAACGTGCCGTATCACGTTGTGATACAATTATTCCATCACTGCTTTTACTTCAGAAGACATTTTATGAGAATGATCCATCAGTTGCCATCATGCAGGATAATGAGGACTCGCTCTGAAATGATTCCCTAATTGTAAACTCAATGCCTGTGAAAAGCAGTTTTTGCCTCTGTTTGGCAAATTGCTGTGTTACTATAGTTTGCTGTTGGCACATCTTGCTCTCTGTTAAATGTACCAAGTGTTTGGTATCTAATTATGCACTTACAGGTTTTCAGAGAATCAGAATGCAAATAGCTGTTGCAGAGTGAACTCTTACTTCTAGCTCTCCAGATTTTATTTTTTTTTTTTAACCGAGGCACTACAGCAAACCACACTGAGAGCTATTAATGTAAATTAATTATTCCTCCTGCTGGCTTCTTTACAACTTACTCAGATGAGGGATTATTAAATGCATCATGCCTTGCAAATTTGCATGCATTAAAAGCCTTATCATTGCTAGTGCACTGTTGGCCTCCGTCAGGGGTCCAAGAATTAAGAAATTATTGCTCAATCATTTTAACTGGTAAGTGCTGATCACTGTCTGTATGGTATGGCTCTAAAATAGAGCAGAGTAGGTAATTCTGATTATAGACCCTCCCGATAACATGACATCACTAACTTAGTCCAGGGCATAAGAATTGTACTGCCCTTCTGCATTGATATTTTAAAGCTAGCATGAAGAAGGGAATTATAGGATGTGGCAGAATATGTATTTTTCTGATTAATTTCTTTTTTAATTTCTTGTTCAAATAAGTAAATAAAGTAGATAACCATGGTAACCCAGAAAAAAGTGAGAGCATAGATCTGCTGGTGTGTATCTGTGGAGAGCTGAAGAAAAGTGTAGAGGACCTTACATTTATTTATTTACAATTTAATTCTATTTTTACTTGTTATTTTGATCCTAAACAAAGATAAAAATTTCTTGAATACAGAAAACTATAAAAAGATGTCCAAATACATTGTCTGTTTCAAATAATTTTGTTTTAAGACAATTATAAATTATTTAAAATACTAATATTTCTACTTCTATAATTATTAGAAGTCTGAAATTTGTTAATTCCAAAAGTTAAAACAAAACATTAAATGATGAAATGCTGACATGACAGTTTTTAATTTCAGCAAGAAAAGTTTCGAGGCTGACATATAGTGCTTTGAAATAAGTGAGCTATGAAATGTTAGCAGAACTTTTAGACGTATTAACCACACTGAAGCAGACTTGAAGTAGAGTTGAATGGTTTTGGTTTCACTGACAATGGTATATGCAGGAAGCAATTGGTAAATGACTATCAATAAAAGAGTAAGAACCCTTAAGTATTACTGGCCAGATCCTTTAGTTGCTATACTGGTTTTGGACCATTCCAAACAGCTGTGTCCACATAAATTCATGCACTCACACATCTGTTCAACTGAGGGAAAGGGAAAAGGATTAAGGGAACTTCAGCCAAATATTTTATGAACTCTATCTTTTCAGTTTTTCTGCCCTACACTTAAGTTACTGTACTATGTACCTCCTTAATTCAGCTGAAAATGTGACAATGCAAATTTGCACAGAAGTATTAATTCTGCTTTTGATTAGGAAAATTACATCCACAGGAGTTTTGAGACAGATGCTGAATTTCTGCATGACTGCAGCATCTGTCATGATTACCCAATTCCTGTGTGTATAGGAGAAAGGGATTCTTGAAGGTGCCTAGATGTTTATGAAAGGTTATCACCTCCAGGAATTGTCATAATTGTCTCAATGTTGCTAATGATAGTCTCTTGCTGATTTCCTCTCACAGAACTCAAAAATTAAAACATTGTTAAAACTGTATTTCATTTTACTGAAGACTACTTAGCCTAATTTTTTTCCACACTTTCAGTAATGTTAGAGCAACCTCATGGACAGCTTTCTAATCTAGGCTTTTGAGTCTTTTTTGTAGGTGGAAAGTTTATATATATACACATTTTATAATTTTGTGAATTCCATGATGTACACAGTGTAACAGGTCAGGCTAGATAATGGGCAGTCGTGTATCTTTCTGAGGAATACGAGTGCCCTAGTGGTAGTTGAAATAGTACCCATGAAGGTTAGGTTGTTTTTTATTTTCTATGTTTGAACTGAGGTATTCATGTATTCCCCACTCTTCACATGGCTTTGTGGCAGATACAGAAGTTTCTTAGCAATTCTGTTTCCCACCACTTGTCTCAAGTCCCATCTTTTCTCTGGATTCATCCTTGCATTTCTGCTTATCTTCCGGCTTACTCTTTTTCTTCAGTGCTCAACTTCCTGTCTTTTACTTCTCATCCAAGGACTCTTGAGAGAGGAGGAGGGAGGAAGAAGGTAGAGAAGAAAAAAAGGTAGCCCTTGTCATTGACTTTCTCATCTGTCCTATTCATCATCACTCTGCTGATTACTCCTGTCCAGTGATCACATGCTCTGAATATTTTCACTTTTAAGCATGACAGGCAGGCAGGATCTGTCTTGCTATCGCTTCTAATTCAGTACTGAAATTCTGACAGTACACACCTGCAAGGTGATCTGAATATTTTCCAACATTCATCTGCTTTGATGAGAGAACTGAAATGTTGACAATAGAAGAACTGTAAATCCTGTCATTACTGATGGCTTGTTTCTTTCCTCTGGTCTTTTTATCTTTTGTCTTTTCCTTTAGCATGTTAGTAAATAGTAAAAACCAGAGGTCCAGTCTACTTTTTGCATTTGTATGATAGGTAGAACAAAGATGTTTTAGGTCAAAACTGGAGATCTTGTGTGTTATGGTAATGCAAATAAATATTAAGGCTATATGCAAAGGTCCTCAAAATCAAAGTAACTTGGTTACCTCAGGCTTCTCTATAAAGAGTTTGTAGTCTACTATTAATTAAATCAAACTCTAATGTGAAATTTGAGGATTTTGTTTCTGTTAGTTGTTGAATTGACAGAGTAAGAATAAAAATTGAGAGCAAAAATTGAAACGGTTGCTAGATTCTGGGAAAGGTTCCATTTTCCACAAAGCATAACTGACAGCCATGTGTCTGAACAGTTCAGGTCATCTGGGGTTTGAAATGCTTGAATCTTAGAAGATGGCAATGGTTCTCAGCAGGCTGGCTGAGCTGTGCACAGGCATACATGTGTTCACTGAATTCAACTATTTCTGTCTGCATGATAATTATTTTGAGACAGGTTTCATAGGTTACTTGATGATATGTTAGTGTGTATTTCACAACATGATATTTAAGCATGTTCCTTGTTCCCTGCTCATTCTACTTGCTTGCTACCAGTTGGACATTATTTGGTTTTTGTTTTGCAACCTTGTGAAGGGTTAGGAGCAGAAAGCAGCGTACCTAGTTTTAACTAAGATGGTAATATTGATAAAAATTTTCGTATCAGTTGAAGATGTTGGCATTGCAGTAACAGCAGTAGTTCTTCCTAAGATTTATGCCCCATTACTTTGTGTGGATAGAACTTTGTGTCCCTGGGAGAAGTTGGACTAAGGTAATTGCGAGGTTATTAATGTCTCATGATTATTAGGATGTACGTGACAAAATTGAGTAGGGTAGACATGCAGTGCGTTATTGGAGAATCGGGATTTGGTTTGTATCATTCCGCTAGACAAAAAGTTAAGACTTCATCATATTTTTCCCATGATGAAGCTAAACTTGATTTTTACGGTGTTCATTACAATAACACACTCCAGTCAATTGTAGGTGAATCCTTGGGGATTTTGTAGAAGCTGAGTTTATGTTATTCTTCTAATAAAGAAACACTAAACAGTTAATAAATGTATCGGAAGGCTTTCCACTGCACTTTGTTTCCTTGATAGCAGCATATTTTGTGTCTGTAGCTACACTATTCTACTAGGTGAAGATAAATGGATTTCATAATCTCACACTGGGGAGAAAAGTGAGACTGGAAAAGATTGGAGCTGCATGAACTGGATAACTTAGCATTATAACTCTGAGAGGCAGAGCTCTAAAAAACTATTAAGGACATTACTGTCTTTACTGGAGATTCAGAAATTGATGCACTGCCTTTGGTCCTGTTGTTTTCAAACTTCCATTAAGTTTATATCATCTTCTACCTGGCCTTTATAAATTGCTGGTCTGAAAAGAGGTTGCTTGTCACAGGGTGTCTGTTATAAGTAGATTCATCTTTAAAACAACATTATCCTTTCCTAAATACTGCTTTTAAATCTATCAGCAGAATATGAGCTAAGGTGCATTGCATTATTTTGATGTATTATTCACTGAGATAATTTCCTGATCGGTTTGTGCTTAATATGTTGAATTATCACGAAGGAGAATGCTCAACCCATTGTTGTTTTTAAGAAATACCACAACTGGCAATTACAACTGTAAAAAAAGTGAAATTAAAGTTTAGTTTTGCAAAGTAGGCTCATAAATTCCTTTTGTCTGAAAGAACAAGTGCCTGATAGCTGTTTGTAAGTATTGCTACCATTATAAAAAGATTTCATATGGGAATAGGGAAAATTTGTCTCTGAGTATGATGTGTTTACTGAGAAATGTCCTGTTTACCAGTTTTCCAGTTACTGGCTGGGCATATCTAGAGAAATTGGAATTGTCAGGTATGGCCAGCTGTCTTTTAAGAAACACTCAGCAGCTTTAATAGCCTTAAAAAAATTAATAGTTCATTATATATTAATTGCTGGGTTACCATTTGTGGTGAGTTGACCCTGACTGGCTGCCAGGTGACCACCGAGCTGCTGTCTCACTCTCCACCCCTGGCAGGACAGGGGGAGAAAATAAGACAAAAAATTCTTGGTTTGAGATAAAGGCTGTTTAATTGAAAAAGGCAAAGGCTACACACAGAAGCAAAGCGAAAACAAAGGAGATTTATTCTCAGCTTCCCACCAGTAAGCAATGTCCAGCCACTTCCTGGGCTGCAGGACTTCAGTATGATCCCCACAGTGGGGAAGTCCCTGTTCTGGTTTCTTCCGACAAGGGCCAGTCCTACAGTCCCCCGCTGCCAAAACCTTACCATGTGCTCTTGGATGAATCCTAGAGAAGCAATTGCCCTGGATTTGTGTCACCACTCTTAAAGACTTTAGATCGTCCTGAGCACACTGAGTGCCACCGGAGAGGTTTCTTCTTGTCTGTCTACACAAATATTTCTGTCCATTAAGTTTTAATTCTCATTTTGGGGGAAAAGATTACCAAATGGTCAGTTCCTTAGGTGCAATTTTCCCATAACTGGCTAGGGATTTCTGAAATCCCTTTATGTCTGTCCTCTTGGTACATAAAGATCAGAAAGAGTCCGCTTAGGATGAGGAAATGATGGTATAAAAACATGCTATGAAAATGAAGAGTAGTGGGTTTTCACACACTTGCGGATCTATACAGTTGACAGTCTTCACTGAAAATATTCTTTTTTATATTAAAAATGATCTTCTAACATTTGCTGTTTCTTTTGAAAACTCCCATTTAAAACTTCATCTTTGTTTTTAATCGCAGAAAAAAAATTCAGAAATCGTGCAAATTTAAGGTAATTGCTTAGGTGGGAAATGTTACCTTTATTTTTTTTCCAAAGAACCTTCCAGTTTCTCACCTCATTTGACTAAGGGATCAGACACACACTAGAGTGAAAGAAAGCTTCAAGCCGCGTACACATTTCAGATAGATGTGTGATCCACAAGTGAACTCCTGGAGGGTGCAATAATATTGCATAGAAAGGAAAAGTACATTGAGAGTAGAAATTCAGACATTACCCACTAAAGAGTGTAAGATAAGTTGATAAAAGGCTAAAATCTTTCATAGCTGATTTTCTACCACCACTGTCATTTTAGAGAAAAGGTAAGGAAGACCAGGTTTGAAGGCTTTTGTTAGTGACAGTTCCTGACGGTTTTGACTACTTTTGCTTTGTCTCAGTGTTTATCTCCAAGGAAAACACCCTGCTTTTAGGGCTTGTCAAAAGTTGCTTTTTTTTTTTTTTTTTTTTTTTTCCATAAGTTTTCAAATATGTTTTTTTTTACCTTTTTTTTTTTTTTTTTAAAAAAAAGAGAAATGCCTGTATTTCAAAATCTGTTTTCATTCTAATTTGAATATTTTTTTAATGATAAATGTTTGCCCATATCTTAACTGATATATTTCACTGTTCCCTAGGTAGTAACAGCTGGTAACTTTCCAGCACACTGAGTTTCCATCCTAGTGACTCCTGCTCAAGCCACTTCATACAGTGGTAGAGACCTTCTGGTGATTCACATTTGAAAAGACAAGCATGTTACTGTCAGAAGATCTAACACAGGTTAGACAAGGCTAAACATAGCAACTGTTCTGAAGGGACCAGGGAGAAATCAAATCTATCACTTGAGCATTGCCAGCAGATATATTGAATGGCCAAAGCCCTTATATAGATCTGGGAGCCCACTAGAAATGCTGCTGTCATCTGTGTTCATGCTTACAGCTGGTGATTACTGGAAGAACTGTCATTACACTTAGCCTGGACAATTCTGCAATGAATATGATCTTCACAGATGGGGTGAAATATCCTGAGCCTGCAGAGAAGTGTGATTGTTAGTCATTGCCTTACTCCTTGCCTGCTGTAAATTATAGAGGTAGTCACTAAATGGGTAAAAGTTTGGGAACTTCAGCCTGGGAGATTTAAGAAAAAAAGTGAAAATGTGGATCAAGTTTAAAAAGTATGTTTAAAACTGGAACTCCAGCGACTCTTTGTTAACCAAAGAACAGTAAGTTTTATTTTATTATTTCCTGGACTTAATTATCTTGGAATGGACCATGTGAGGTCATCTAGTTCAGCATCCTACTCAACCTTTGGAGTTGAATCGTGTCACTTAGGGTTTTATCCTGTCAAGTTGGGATTGTCTCCACTGAACAGATACTCCACAGGCTTTCTGAGCAGCATGTTCCTCATTATGTAGACATTTTTTCCTGATAATGAATCAGAAATTATTTTCTTGTAACATGTGTCTTTTGCTTCTTGGTCTCTTGCTGTGCATGTTTCAGGAGAATCTAGTTCTCCCTTCTATATAACCACAACTAAAGCAAGACCAACCCCCTTAATTTTCTAACTTCAAGCTAGCTGACTGTAGTTCTCTGTCTTTCCTGTCTTGTGCTGTAGCCCTGTAAACATCTTGGTCCTTATCTGGACTGGCTCAAATCTATACATACTTAGTGCAGGGAAGACCGGATACAGTACTCCTGGTGCAGTCTCAAAGGTGACAAATACAATAGGGTTAAACTGAGTGTAGAAAAAATAATTTGAAAGACTCTTGAAGAGACTGAAAACATAGAAATCTCAACTTGTTGAAACAACAAATGTCATTTCTGACAAAATGTGCAATAACAGTAATAAATTTCAGCTCCTCACAGTGAATAAAAAAATACAGACACCCGATTTTCATGTAGGAGCTCTGTAGTGTTGTCTTGTAGGAATTCAGGGATTTCAGAAGAGATTTAACTTTCAGGAAGTCTGTAAAATAAATGATGGCTTTGTACTGAATATTATTTTAGAACAAAAGGTCAGCATTGTTATAGGATAATGCTAGAGGTGTTTAAAAAAAGTGAAAACTGGAAAGTTTTTATTAAGTAGTAAGATTATGTCTATTAAAATATTAAAGTTTTTACTTGAAGTAGAAACTGAGTAATTTTTGAAAAGACAGCTTTCAGCTATAAAAGAAGTTATAGGTTTGGTATAGATCATGTGGAATTAAACTCTTCAGGGTATTTTACATGAGAGAAGACTACAGGTTTTATTTTTCAATAACTGTGGGCCAGTATTTTTTTTTAATGGCATTGAATATGGAAGACTTAACACCTTACCTTTCTAAAAGACTTGAACAGCTAGTGGGCTGTTTAATAATTTGAAAATGTTTCGTGTTATCTACTGGATGCTTACATGATGTATTCTTCGTGTATTATGTGTTCCTCATGGTTTTCATTCTTACACCTGAAGGACTGGGGCTTCTCACACTCATGTTTTGTGTCCTTTCTCTTGTGCCTACTGCAAAAGGAACAAAGTCCTTGTCCAAAACAATAATGTATTCTTGCCAGAGGATCTGATTGCCTGGTGGAATAGATGCCAGTGATGTGATAAATCTCATAAACTATTTTGACATGCATCCTCATTCTAACTTCCAGATTTAGAGACCTAGGCATAGCTTGATGTTGGCCCTTAGAATATCTACTAAAATAGAAATATGTGAAACTATGATATTAGAAATCTAAAGTATAATCAGCTTGTCCTACAAACACATTTTTTCTAAACTTTCTAAGGTGAAAGAGGCCTGTCTGATGTGTCGCTGTACAGTTTGCAATAAAGCCTCTTCAGTTATGTGATCAAGCCCACAGTGATTTAAATTTCAACAACTTAAATAATCCTTCTGGCATTGCAGCTCAGGGGCCATCAAATTGGAAATCCTATTAAGAAAAGTGTCTTTATTTATAAGGACAGTAGATTCAAAAAGTGCAGTTGAAGCCAAAGCTTTTAAGCTGTTAAATTCAACAGGGTGTGAAAACTAGTTAAAAACAATTGTGAAGAATTCACTGCACTTACTGAGAGTTTTTTACAATAAAAAAAACGGATAAAGACTCTCCACAGAAGTGAGGAATGAAAAAAATAGCTTTTGTGAGAGTAGAAAGCACAAGTGGAAATATTCAAAGTATTAATATGCATGTTCAGTTGACATGTGCGCAATAAAAATCTGTGCGAAGAGAATCCAATTACTGTACACAACAAATTAATTGTTATACTTCTAGCACTGTAATATATTTGAGTGATTTGCATATTTGAGCTGTTATGTTCATTTGTATTTAAAATAGATTTTATGTCTCTCAGACACCTATACTGTAGTCAGTTTAATTGAAAAAACTTGGAAGATCGTGTGGAGATGTCTGAGCTCCTGAAGGACCTTGGGATTTGGCCTTGACTATTTACAACAAAAGAATATAAGTAGCAGCTACTTCTAGATTTACAGGGTTAAAGAAACTGATCTTAACTGACTAATCCAGGTTGCCCCATTTGAAAGCAGGGCCTTACTCTATTTATAAATCTAAGGTAAAAATGTACAGTGCATCAAAAATCATGTTTGTGACTTTTACAGTCAGTTCCAGTAGAGTTCATATTACTGTGGTGTAGTCCTAATATTTATGGAAGTGAAGCTTTAATCCAAAGATTTTCCTTTATCTAAAAGAAATGTAAGTTTATGGTACTGTTCTCTTAGATAAGCATATTACCAGGGTTATCAGTTGAACTGAATACTGTAACTAATTGCAGAACTAGTGTATGTGTTTATATTTTGTTGCAAAAGTAGATCCTCTTGTATTTTGGATGCTGAATGTATATTGTATGCTGGCAAAATAAATCAGATAGAGAACTGTCTATTTTAAGGGACCCTGTAGATTCATGGGGGCTACAAATTACAACATTGCCTGACAACAGATCTACAGCAACGTGTTTTTCAGTATCACATATTTACAATGTACTCATATAATTTATTGTCTATTCTACAGTAATATAGAAGATATCCAAATATATATTGGGAAATGACAAAAGAAAGTAGTATTTCTGTAGAAAGGCAGTCTTTTTATCCTGCTTGCATATTTTAGGGTCTTAAGAAATACACGTACCTGTCAAGTTTGGTACATTCATGTTTCTAGATTTTTCTCACCAGTCTAGTTGATCCAGAAGGGTGAGAATGACAAAATGTTTCTGAAGAGGGTAGCTCTGAAGTTGCAAGCACTAATACTGTGCTAAAGATAACTATGTGGCTAAGGCTTTTGCATGTTGGTTTTTTCCACACTTGAACAACAATGTGTAGAACAGGCCTGAGGGATAATAACTTACCAGTCTCATTTCCCAAGACTGTTATTCCTCATCTTGACATACTATTAAAATCATTTAATTATCAGTGTTTTGTCTTGTCATTAAGTTACTGATGTTTCCATTATTTATATTTCTAAAACTTTGAGTGCCCCCATATAGACACACACACACAGCCTTTATATGCATGTCATTTAGCAAATAGTTGTAATGGATCATCTTTTCTTCTGCAAACCTTCTGGCTAATTTTAGTCTCTGATGGATGTTCCGAGGTACGATAGAATTCCCTCTGAAGCCTGTATAAATCTGCACACAAGTAGTAAAGAGGAGAATTTGACTGCTTGGTTAATGTTCAAATGGTATTTATATATATACATACATATATATATGTATATTTAGGGACGGGGGAAATGGGAACACTGCCCAGGAAAGCTGTTTGTCTGCGGCCACATATGAACTCGGGTGACAGAACAGAAGATAGCAGCTTCTGTTAACGTTTGGTAATTACCTGGCTCGTGTTCAGAACCAATTGTGCTAAATAATTACAAACAAATGCCTCCTCAAACTCACCTATTCTGGGAGTAGGTTATCTTCTGGATGAGACACCCATGGGAAAGGCAAGCTTCTCTGTTTCTTGGCTGCAGTGAAGACTGTTGAGCACAAAGTCTGTAGCGGTTAGCTGTGTCTGTATAAGCAGGCATTTCCTGTGTGCTTTGTTGTGCTTTTGTTTCATCCATTGGAAAGATCAGCAGGACAGGAATTTCACTTAGACTCAAAGAAGCATACTTTCAAAAAATATTTCTTGGATACAAATTTCTCATTTGGTTCATTATTCTGACAGTCTTTGGTGCAGACACCAGGATTTAGCTATGCCTCTCCTGTGTTTCTCTCTTGGGAGATCTTTGGTTTCATTGTGTTTGCTATTTAAAAACCGATGTAAACATGTTAAGTCAAGGTGCCCTTGGTGGTACTGTATGGGCTGAAGTGTTGTAAGAGGGGGATAGTCAGTTCTTTCCCCTGAGATTTACTAGACAATGAGTCTGTTTGGCAGCACAACAGAAGTACATGCCAGCTTGGATTTGAGTTTCCATCCAAATGGAAAATGGGTGGTACTGGCCGTTTACTTCAGCTACCACTGTTCTGTTGTAGACAGATCAGCATCAGTCTGCCTGGAGACTGATTTAACATAGCACAGTGCAGAGCTGCTTCATCTGCATTTACATCCAGGTTAGTAGCAACAACAATAAAGATGTGGTGACCTGCACTTCAGTGGAGTACTGTAGAAACTTGTTGAAATCTTGCATATGTAGTCAGGCACCTCACTAATGCTGCTGTGATTTTACTACCAGGGTTATGCCTGGCAGGGTAGTGGGAGGACAGAAGCTAGAATGCGAGCGATTCCAGGTACATATATTTAAGGAAAATGTTTCCAGCTTTTGACCACTTTGAGAATAAAAAGATTGTCTGAGTGGGGAGGACGAATCTCAGTTATTAGAGATAACTTGACTGGACTATTCCTGAGCAATCTGCTTTCACTAGACCAGCTCAAAGCAAGTTGGTGTGGATGACTTCCAGAGGTCCCATTCATGCTACATGATTCTGTGATTCTCTGAATTGTAAGTGAAAGCCTGAACGTGAAAGTTCAATAGTATATATGTAGAAATATATAGAAATAGCTATTTTATTCTGCTCTCTCTTTCCAAAGCCAGAAGATGAATGAGGCAGGGTGGGAAAATAGTGAGTAACTTATCCAGTGGACAGCTTTGGGAAACTAAGACTCCTTAGTTTCTGTTTTAAAAGGCTAATTTGACAGTAGCATCTCTTTGGTCTGGTCCTAACACTCACTAAGTACAAAGAATGTTTCTAAGTTCATTTTCCTTTTCTTTCAACTTAGAGACAGTGAATAACTCATCTTACAGGCACAGCAGGATGTGTATCCCCTGAGATTTCCTTTAGTCTGACAGGCTACAGATTTGTAGTGCAGGTAGAGGTTCTGATAAATACACTGTTCATTGATATGTGTGGGCACTAGATAGAGAATCTGATTGGCTGTTCACCAAGTTTCACTGAGATGACTACAAGCAATTATGTTGTTAATTTGTTTGGTTTTTAAACATTCTTTTTTCATTATTCTTATTGAAAGAACACCTCATTTGTACCCAATTCTTGGATCCCCCTCCATCTCAGCCTTGATTTAACATCGCTTTTAAAAAATTACCCAGTGACAAATAGTTGACCTTATTGCTTAAACTGCTCATTTTATTGCCATGAAGTAGTCAAGAAGTGGAGCCATGAATTCTTACAAAATGTTTCCTATTTCTTCATGTCCTGCTAGAATGGATCATTTTATTTCTTAAAATTTTATTTTACATTTCACCTTTTTTGTGGCTTCTGAGAGTAAAATATAATTTTTGTTCTGCCATTTGCTTAAAATGGGTCTGTAAAGACGCATAAACAGAGGTAAAAAAGAGTGTTTCAGTAATTTCTTTTATGAGAAGTAGAATCTTTAAAACAGCTTACTGTTTTTTCCCCCTCTGTTATTAATTTCCTTTTTTTTTTGATACGTATACACTTATACACACAAACACAAAGTAGTTAACGGTATTGGCTTTTCAATACACACACAGATGCCTATGACTTTTTTTTTTATTTAACTTTTGCTATTTATCAGAGAAAACACTGCCAGTCTTGTGAAAATGGAAACTTATGTCACCTCTAAAGAACTAAAAATGTCAAGGGGACCGTAAAAGGAAAATAACACAGTTTGTTTTGGAAATTGTTCCATGACAACTTCTGTAATCATTTTGACAAAACTTCTTTAAACTAAAACCTTTGTACTTCTTCAATTGAATGAGCTCTGAAGGCACAATGCATCACTGGAAATAGAAATTAAACAGACTTTTTTTTTTTTACTCTCAAGAAGAACCTCTGCACTCTGTGCCTCCAGAGTAAAGATGTTCACTGAAACAAACAGGGAATTTTTGTGTGTGATTTATTATAATGTGCACCATTTCTTTGACTTTTTATCCTTTGAGCTGCTCTGGAAGCAAAACAGATCTAGCTCCTTTGCATACTAATAAATATTGGTACTGCTTGTAATTATTCGGTGGTTATAGTCGTATTCCTTTGAGATGAATCATTGCTACATTATTTACTTTTCTCTGTTTAAATTATTTTGAATCTTTCATTCAAATATAATATAAGGATATAGTGGTGTTGTGGTGTGTATGACCTTGATATTTTTTCCATCTGTAATGCATGGATGTAAACATCTGTTTAGATCCTGATTCTCTGGAACCAAAGTCACTTGACAATATTTGATAACAAAATGTATATACCTGGTGTTAAAGATATTTATCCACCTCAATGTCCTTTTCAGTGGCTTCAGTGGAAGTCGAAGATCAATGTCTGCACTAGACATAGATCACAGTGTTAAAACTTGTCAGGAATTACCATAACTAACTTGTTCAAGAGTTTAAATTATTTCATCAGTTAGAAAGGTGAAATGAAATTTATCCTGACCAAACTCAGTCATCTTTTATGATCCATTTTTATCCAGTTCCAGATTTCCTGCAAACCAAGTAGATGAAGTGGGCTACTAGAAAGTGTGGATGTTAGCCTACAGCTCCACCTGGTTCAGTGAGCTGCAGTTGTTGGATTTGTTGCAGTTGCAAGGATTCACATGGGCAGGTTGTCACAGCTGCCCAGATGTGAGGCAGGAAAGATGACAAAGCCAAACCCAAAATTGATTACAAAACCAGTTTCAGTTCATTTGAAATCAGTTTGAACGTAGGATCTCAAAACAGGTACTGAAACAAGAAAAAAAGAAGGCTAAATAAGTAAATGCTATGATCTAATGAAAAAACAACTGTCATAGAGAAAAACTTGAAGTTAGAGTCTTTAAATCACATCACAATCAAAGCAGTTTAATGATTTATTAATGGTATGTAATTAACTGGCAATCAGTGAACTATACATTCAGAAACAATCAGCCATACTGTAGATAGACCACAATACTTGTCACTTTTGAAGTATTAATATGTACCTCCACATTTTTTTAAACATTCCTATATAATTAGTCCCTAAAAGCTTCTCATCCCCCTTGCACGCTTGCCCTGTTTTGCATGCACCCCTCTCATAGTCCTTGTTGTGAGTGCAATGCCCCACTTCCCTCAGCCTAGGTGGAGGTTTGGTTGCTGTTGAGGTTACTTATGGCCAGTATCAAGCTAGTGTCTGACTGATGTGTCACCCTCTCTCCCCTTCATTAAATATTTTCATGTTTCTTGGATATCTCTTTTCAAGCTGACCTCTTTTTTCCCCTTTTAGTAATCCCCTCCTTACCGTTTAACCTGGCAAATGGTCATTGGCTTTAGCAGCACCGGTTCAAGGGCACATGCTTGCTCGGTTTTGGATGTTCAGCCTCATTTCTTTCCGGCAGTTGTGCAGCCACGTGCCAAGAGAGGGAGCCACGCGTGTTCAGGGGAACCGAACTCCAGATCACTCCAGAAAAACAGCAGACAGGCAGCTCGGGTTCCATTGCAGAAACGAGTAGAAATTAGTGTGAATTAGTTTTAGCCCCTGCCCCTGAACTGCTGTGTTCATCTTTAATATTCACTTTACAAAAGAAGTTGACTTGATATGACATATGCAGAAGCCTATTCTGTGTTAACTTCTACAGGCTGCGTTGATAGGCAACAGTTTACTTGTTTTCTTTATACTGAAGATTAAATTTCTTTTAAGGAAGATAAATTAATTGAAGACATTGGCAGGGTGAGAACAGCATTCAGCTGAGAAGTCAGCTCTATTCCATCAACATCTGTTTCATCTGCTTTTAGTGCTCTACTTTCAGTGTACTGTACTCATGAATAGACTCTGAAATACAAACAATCACTGATCATGCTGCTGGCTCTGATAACATAACTCATAATGGTGCCCTAATTACTTACATTATAAAACTGTCAGGTCTGGAACATTTGGTCTCTCAAGGCAGCTCTCCAATTAATCTTTTCCTTTTTTATTAGAGATCTTGTTATATGATTGTCTTTTGGGGAGGAATGAGAGGGCTTTATGTTATAGTGGGTTTTTTTAAACCTTTCACTGATAATAGAGCAAGAAGACTTCAGAGTTAGCAGGAATGTTGTTAGCTACCTTTTCTTTTTTTTTTTTTTTTCCTTCTTTTTATTGCGGCATCTGAAAGAACATAGGCCATACTATTACTGCTAGTTTCAGAGGGACAAATCACAGAACAATATAACAGCCCAGGTTGGAATGGTTCTCTAAAGAGTTCACCTGCTCCAACCTTTTACGGGAAAGGGAGCCTAAATGACATTATCCAGCACCTTGTCTAGTCATGTTTTGAAAATCTCCAGTGACAGGGACTCTACCACATCCATGGGGGAGGTTGCTCCAGGGATTGGTTGTTCTCACTGTAAAAAAAAAATTTCTTATATCAAGATAAAGCCTCTCCCATTACACCCTGTATCTTGTACACCTTGTCTTCTCCATGTGGCTCCTTGTGAAGATAGAGCCTCTGTCCTCTCTGTAGTTGCCAGTGAAGTACTGGAATGCTGTGATGAGGTCCTCCCTAAGCCTTCTATTCTTCAGAGAGAAAAGACTGAACTCCTTCAGTCTTTCCTCATTGAGCAGGTTCTCCAGCCCTTTGATCATCTTCGTGGACTTCCTTTGAACCCTCTCCAGTCTATCTGCATCTTTCTTGTACTGTAGGGACCAGAACTGGACAGAGTACTTGCAGTGTAGCCTGACGAGCTCCAAGTAGAGCAGGATGGTGACGTTTCTGTCTCTGCTAGCAGTGCCCAGGAACTGATCTGCCTTCGTTGCTGCAGTGGTGCACTGCTGACTTCAGCTGCTTGTCCACCAGGACTGGCAGGTCCCTCTCAGTAAAGCTGCTCTCCAGCCACACAGATCCAAGCCCGTACTGTGCTCTTTGGTTATCTCATACCAGGTTCAGGACCTTGCTTCGGTCTTTGTTAAAGATGCAGTTCTTGCTAGCCCAGCCTGTCCTGGTCTGTCTGTAAGGCGACTCTCCCTTCTGATGTGTCCATCTCACTACCCAGTTTAATGTCATCAGCAAACTTGTTGGGGTTGCATTTATGAAGATGTTGAACAGCATGGGGGCCAGTATCAATCCTTAGGGCATTGCACTCATGACAGGCTGCAAGCCTGAGTAAAAACCATTGATTACGACCCTCTGAGTGTGGCCTGTGAGTCAGTTTCCTACTCATCTCACAGACCACCCAGTCTGTACCATACCAGTTTGTCTCGGAGAAGACTGTGGGAAACTGTCAAACACTTTGCTGGTGTCCTGGTGAACAATATCTACTGTTGTCCCTATGTCACCAGAAAATATTTTGTTGTCGGACGTGATCAGGTTAGTCTGACAAGATTTGACTTTGGTAAGTCCGTGCTGACATTTCCCAATCTCCTGCTTCATTTGGTTTGTAATAGTTTCTAGGAGACCTTGTTCCATTAGTTTCCTGGACACTGAAGTATGACTAATGGACCTATAGTTACCTGTGTCCTCTTTTGGACCCTTCTTGTAGATGGATGTGATATTTGCCCTCCTCCAGTCTTCAGGGACATTCCCTGATCCCCTCAACTTTTCAGAGATGATAGACAGTGGCCTTGCAACGATGTCAGACACTTCTTTTAGTATCGTGGAGTAGACTCCATCTGGGCCCATAGATTTATGTAGCCTGAGATTTACTTGCCGAGTTAAAATTGTCAGAGACAGCATCAGTCTTTATCATGGTGCTAGTAAAATTGCTATAGGAGGATGACAAAAGCTAGAAGTAGATTTTATTAAATACATTATTGCTTTGATTTTCATAACATTTTGTCTGACATCCTTTAACAAATGTGACCATGTGCTAGAACAAAGAACATCTAATGTCTAGGATACTTTGTAAGAAATTCTGCTTTTCGTAGGCAGCAATTTCATGGTTGTTCTCACGAATGTGAAGTATACCAGTTCCTATAACTTGCCTTAGAAGGAGCAGAATGGCTAAGCACCATCCCTGGATCGATACAGCAAATGATGTATCATTATTCTCCTTGGCCATGACAAGAGCCGAGTACTCCATCATGCTGTTTTGCAACACACATCCATTTGAATTCCTCTGCTGCTTTTCCTTTGCTTTAAACTTCCTGTGTGTGCAGTCCTCAAGTTGTCAGCAGAATGAATGCAATAGGTAAGCACAGATAATGATAATATTTTTCTTTTGGACTCTTCTCATTCCAAATGTAAATACTGTAATTAGTAACTGTAAACATAGTAATAACTTGAACTTAGGTTGCTTCCACCAGCAGATGGCATTTGTAAAGTGATGCTATGAGTTCCTTTCCTGGGCAGTGCTTGAGAGCTCTGTAGTATAGAGTTCTCTGTACTACTTGTGTCAGAGACAATGGCAGAGCAACACAGCTACATGTCTTGGATCAGTACATTATCCCATGCTTCAAAATGTTTATAAACACCTCTAGGTAAAGAATGGTTAGGTACTAGGTTTCACTTGCTCAAACTTATGTAATATACATATACATGTGAACCTCTTTCCCTCTTGCAAAAGAGCAGAAATTCAGCACGGTTGTCAAGCTGTTCTCTGCTGCTGAGAGAATTCAACTGAGACCTCTTTGTTTTCTTTGCTTTCAATGCCTGACTAAAAGTGTACTGAGGGTAACCCAGCCTTTCATTCAGCACTGCCCAAACCCTGTGATCAAGGGGGCTGATGAGGACCTGAATCTCCAGCAGAAAGGCGATTGTGTAAGCCAGGAAGGTTGGAGAGCCCTCCTTTACTGATAAAATCAAAGCAAAAGTCCCTGCTTGAATTTTTTGTGAACGAGGCCAATTTCCTGCCATTTTGCAGGTCTGTCCTTTTTCTTCTCTTCCAGTTAAACCTTGATCCTCAGGGTAAAATAATATTCCAGGAACTGGTGAAAAGATGGAAGGATGCCCTCAGAGCCTTCTACCTCTCCCTTTTTTCCCCTCACATGAACACACAATCTAACCCCATGAACTTTGTTACATGAATGAACCTTGGTTTGTTTTGGTTTATTTTTCCTGTTTGTTTGTTTGTTTGTTTTTCTTTTGGCTCTGTCAATACTTAAAATTGAAAAAGAATTGTTTCAAATCAACCTGAAATAATGTTTTCTCCATAATTTTTATTGATGACACAGAAAGTCTGAAAGATACAATTTTGACTTGAATGAAGAACTTTACTTGAATAGTATTCTTTTTTTCTCTTCTCCAAAGAGACCAAATGCATGGGGGGGAGGGGGAAGAAAAGAAAAAGAAAAAAAAAAAAGAAAATAACGAAAGAAAATGAGGGTCTTGATCCTTACAGTGACTACTGCTGTTCCTTTTAACCAAAATCTCCCCAGTATTTCCCAATGCACAGCAAAGCAAAGTGTCCTACTCACAACATAATTGGAGAGTGAAGGAAAGGTCTCCTTCAGTCTCTGTTGCTAGTACTGTTTTAATTTATAGAAAATAGGAGATTAATTTTTAAGTGTCTGCTTAGTTCAAAGTAGACATATGAACCAAGGTTTGTTGTTGCCACAAATGTGCACTAGGCTGGATTGTTATAGTATGATCTCAGTCCTTCTAAAGAGAAATGCTTCATTTTTCTTCTAAGTAATGAAATGTTTACTGGGAAAAAAAGAGCTAGGAAAAAAAAAAAGCTGTTGTGCTTTATTCCAGGAGAGCATCTAGGCCACCAAAATATGAAGTTAGACCTCTCTACCTAGTTCTGTGATTTTTAAATTATATTATATAAAATGGAGATCCTGATATAGTCTAATTTTGCCACAGTCTGGGTCTGTAGGCATAATGCCAGTGTCTCTAGTTGCTAAGTAGATGTTCAAGACAGATCAGTTCTTTTTCACTTGAAATTTTTATATTCTTAAGAATAGCTTGCAGAAAAAAAAAGAGATAAGAATCTTTCCTGTCTTACAGAATGACAGTACTAGGGGTTTTCTCCTTGTATAAATCTGGGGTATATAAACGATGACAATGATAAAAGTGTTGTTATATGTTGTGGATTCAAGAATCTGTCTGCAATACACTGTCTTTTATTCAGTGCGACTCTAATGCTTTAATTCACCTTGTTTGTAACTACTATTTCCTTTATAAATTATTATAAATCTGAAAAGGTGCGCTATTTTTTAAGCTTAATATAACCAGTATTGCCTTATTTCAAAGTCTAATACAATCATGAACACACCGTAACTTGTGGATGATTAAATTGCAAATTGTGGGTGTCCACCAGGCAACTAGATATATTAAATTTGTTCACCTACATAACTCATCCTCATATACACTGTATATTTTTCCAGGATCACGCAAAGATGTGCTTGTTCTGCCTGAGGTACATTCTGTAGTATTTATGGTTTATCAGATGTACAGAATATCTTTTTCAAGGAGACACTCATATATCATTTGAACTTCAGTAGTTATTACATTGTTTTAATGGAAAAATGTTATAAATGAATGAGTTTTATTCTCTGCAACATTTATATTTTTGAGCATGGCTTTCTCAGTGCTGTTATTTTTTGTTCTATGAGAACATGAACTTCTTGTTTATTGCTCACTGATTTTAAAAGATATCTCATTTTCTCCTTGGAGAGCTATAGAAGAGAAAAGGTCAAAAAGCAGAAGCTAAGCAATCAGAGTATAGTTTTATTTCACAAAACTTCTATGAATATGACATCTAATAAAAACCTTAAGTGAAAAGCAATCAAGACAAACACTTCACCTCTTCTTTGGCATTGTAATTGAATGAGGAACACAACCTGTACAGAAATTTTTAAAATTGAGGTGTTGATGTACCTGGCTTAATCCACATGGAAAATACCTGCAGTCGTTATGAACTTAGACTGTGAGCTCATTAAATAAAAAGACTAACTCTACTTCTCTTGTAAATAGATAGAACGTCCCCAGGAAACTGATATTTCTCTGTGTGTTGATATAGCAGAGATCTGCTTTCCTGCAACTCCATGCTGAACTCATTTCTCTGATACTGATCCCATCTGAGTTAGGACGCTGAAGGTGCCAGCCTTACCTTGCTCTTTTGAGGTGCTGCATTTGTATCCTTTTCCTTTTCTATGTACTACTATATTTGTGATTCCCAACAAAGTCCTAAGAGCCCAATGTAAAGAAATAATCCTCAGGTGTTCCTGTTGTAGATACGACTTTACTTAGAAAATTTACTTGTGCATTTTGCCTACCTTCTGGGACACAACATTACTGATGTGAAGTGTCAGCTTGTCTGTACTGCCCCAAGGCAGCAGCATTGCAGACATGGAGGAAGGTTCTCCATGTATGAGGTGAGATCTTGTGATCCATGAAGATTGCTGTGTGCTCTTCTCAGTGTCTACGAAAGCAATTCTAACACTATGAGTAGCTAAAGAAGCTTTAGGGAATTTAAGGCCTTTGGCAAGTGTAGTGACAGAGATAGATTTATTTCTGCATGCAATTTAAAAATGGTTGTGTAGTCCAACATAAGGGCAGAAACCTCAAATGCACATTAAATCACCATTGTAAAGCTACAGTGTGTTAATCAAACTGGTAGTCCTCTTGGGAAAGTGTTATTTGAATTGCGAATGCTGACAGCAGAACGAACCAGAAATGTTCACAAATTACTTGTGACCTAGTAGAAGCTGCGACTTGATAGATCCTGAGATTATTTGCAGATGAAGAGGAGCCATTATAGCATAGAATTGGGACAGGAATAAGTCAAAGTAGTGCTGGCCTTATTTCTGTCCTGTCACAGGTTGAAGAGGTGAGGATATTTTTGATGTCTTCTCCAGAGAACTTAATATTTGCTTTATCTTTTGTTTGTCTTTTATATAATTGCACTGGATAATATTGCAAAGTCATATAAAATTAAAATTAAGTTTGAAATAGGGTTTGTTAATTACAGTATTTAACTGTTGTGGTTATTGTTTCCTAGGAGATTAATGAGGTGAATTATTGTAACATAATTAAACTACACTATATCTAATCTCTTACATACCCTTGTGGTTTACTGTTATTCAAGTATCATTTGAAGGTTAATTTCACTTAGCTGGTATATATTTGACTTTGGCAATACAGTTTATATCAAAATATGTTTTTAATTATATTTGAAAGTCATTAGGCAACGGCTCTGCCAAAATTATCACTGTAAGGTTTACTAGTGAAGGTAAGGATGTCATAAACAGTAAAATCAAGAGAGTCACATGCACACAATGCCTGAATGTTCACATAAAAGCAAAAGTTAACATATGTTACCACTTGGATGCTAATGGTGTCTGCTGAAGGTTAACCCTTCTCTTCCGATTGTCCACCCTGATACATGGCAATTATTGAATGAATCAAAGTTGAATAGCATAAAGATTTCATTAACATGAAAGATACAATTATATGTGCGAAGCAGCAAATCCAGCAATCCAAAATCTTCCCTACAATGTTTTTGACTAAAGCCTTTTACTAGCAGTTAATGAATTCCTCATTTCACAGTCAGAGGCTGTGCCTCCGGCCATTCATATCATCTAACTGTCTGTTTTCTGTGGTACTGTGGCAAGAAATCCTATTGTCTTGCCACAGAAAAATTAGAAACATACAGTAGTATCTTTATAGGACAAGATAAAACTGTAAATTCATCAAAGCATGCCTTTTCCCCCAGAAAAACAGATTAGTTTATAAACCTTCATATTCTTTTATCCCCCAGACCAACCTTTCTACTCCTCAGCCACAAACTCAGCTTCATTTTAAATTCACTATTCTTCATTTATTCTCATGCTGGATTTATTACAGGATGGATACTATGTGTTATAGTATAATAGAAAAACTGCCAATTTTTTTGCTGTATCAGTTCTAGTCTTAGGGGTTTTTGCATCAATTTTTTGCTTTCTCTTCAGTAATCCTAAGAAATTATCTTCTCTCTACTTTTTTTTTTAATTTCCTCTAAGCTATGGTGCTAAAGATTTGAATCTATTATTTTCTCTCTCATTTCTCTGTCATTTCATCCCCATATCATTTGGACAAAACTAAAATTATCTCCTCAAAATTGTAGCTCAGTGTCAAATCACAGCCAATATGAGACCCTTTAAAACAATTAAAATTCATCAACGTGTAATTCAATAATGATAATTTTAATCTCAATTATAGAAGTTAAAGTATTATTGGTTACAATTTTGAGTCTAGAGGTTGATTACTTTCTGGACAGACATTGCAAATGTTTCATGTCTAAAACTCACAGTATTCTTGAGCATTTAATCTAAATCATATTTTTTGAGATTTATCAACCAGTATTGGAATAGGGAAACTGCTCTATAATTTTCTTGGTCATTACTCAGCATGGCTATGATCCTCTTCAATGGCATCCCATCATCCATTTCTAGAATACTTTCTACTTCTTTTCTACATACTGTTAATGATAAATGGCCCACAATTGGTTTGCTGTTACTCTGTAATTAATTAGAAGACATATTTTGTGTTTAGTGCAATACTTTGTTTTTCACACTTTACATTTATCCTTTGTTGTCAGTTTACAGTATGGTGGAATTTAGGTGCCTTGTCTCACAGTGTTTTGAAGTGGAGTATGTGATCCATGAATAAGACTATAAACCTAAATTATCCAGGTTATTCTGAAATTGTTTGCTCTTTCTCGTCTGTTTTTGTTGCCTTAGAAATTGTGTGCCATCAGCAAATTTAATAATGTTGAACATAACATTTCCAAGGTCACAACTCTAGAAAATAGTCTAAATTTGTCCTTTGTAATGTTCCCAGCAGCTCCAGTTATCTTCTCTGCAGTCAACAGATGGCCTGCTTCTTTCTGCTATGTGTCTTTGAATCTATTTGAATTTTTGTCAGTTCTCCTCAAAAATGCGTTTGCCACCTTTTCAATCAATCTGCTTTGTGGTGCAGTATCAAATGCTTTTCTGAATTCCAGATAAACTGTCCATTACATTGCTATTGTCTCCAGGTAGGCAACACATTAAAAGAATTCAAGTTAAGTTTGGTTGCCATGACCTCCTTTTTTCTATGTATTCAGCCTGCTCTTATGGTCTTCTAAGTCATGCATTTCTAAATCTGGTTTAATAATTTTCTGTCTTCTGCATAACTGAGAGCAGAATAAGAAGCTTGGGCTTTTGAGGGTCTTGGAACCTTTTAAAGTAAAAAGAATTACGTTACATGCTACTCCAGTTCTGTTATAACTCTCTTCCTTACTTAGTAAGTTATCAAAAAACCTGCCGAGGGCTTTTCTTTTTCCCTTACCACTTTTCTGCAGATTTCTTGGTTGTAAATCAGTAGGCCTGGAGCTTTGTCAATGTTTAATAGTCATAATTGCCTAATTAAGGTATCAGCTCTGGTAGACCAGAAACCTTGTTTCTCCACTGTGTTTCCAGCTTTTCAGGAGCGTATTTGCTACTTCTGTCAGTTTCTCTCTTCCTCTGTGTATTCATTACAAGCTCTATAAAGATATGAGTAATCTGTCTATTTTAAAAACTGCTTTGCTTGAAGATACTCTCCTCCCATTCCTGTCAGACTACAAGCGGATGAACAACCCCCCCCCCCCCAAGTCATGCACACAAATTGATATTACCATAGAATGGTGGAAAGCTCAGTCATTTCCTTTGCTTTTCCAGGAAAAATACTAACTGTATAATGATGGCAGGTGTATACTTTGAGAGATGAAACTATACCCTTGGGGAGTGAGTGTAACTTGTGGTGATGGGGGGGGGGGGGGGAGGAGGATAATTTATGCTAATTGGCAATAAATTAAGTAAATTTCTGCAAGGTGAGTGTGTTTTGCTTGTGACAGTAACTGGTGAGTGATTTCCCTGTCTTTATTTTGACCCATAAGTTGTCTGTCTCTCTTCTGGCTGCTTTCTCTGCTGTACTGTGGGGGGAGAGGTGACTGAACAGCTGGGTGGGTGCCCGGCTGCCAGCTGCTGTGGGGACCAACCCACTGTAATTACTCATCTCAAAGTGTTAACGGCAGGTGACTGGTATTGGGTATACTCTATGGACCATGTGTTGCTTACCTTGCAATTCCTAGGGGAAGCTGCAGTTCTCTGTTCTCAGAGTCATGTATAGCTAAGTGGTTCAGTTTAGTGCTATGTGTTCCTTATCCAACATCAGGTGTGCATCTTGCGGTTAAAAAGGGAACCAGCTGACACATGTCTTTACAGAGGCACCCATACTGGGAAATGTAGCTTTGGAGTTTCTATGTGTTAAATGCGTGGTCAGACATGTGAAGTGTTGACATGAATACTGTGTTTACATAGTGACTCCTGTTCTTGATTCTTGCAGAATTTTTTCAAATTTGACTCACAAAAATGAGCTAAATTGTTATTTAAAAAATCGTTTTATTAACCCAAGCTTTCAGCTGGGGATGATGTTTGTCCTTTTGAGTTCTTTCACAGTGTACTAGAGGATTAAAACAGTTTCCTTCTTATGGAGGTTAGAAAGAAGACTTCCTCAGTGGGTATGATAGTCTGTAATTAAGCACTTGGGGAGTATGTCTCCAAAAGGCAGTTCTGCAGAATTTCCTGAAAGCATCTGACAGCCAGTAGCAGAAGCAGGAGAGACAATTGCTGATCTGCTCCAGTATGACAGTTTTTTCTATGTCTGTAAATCTTGTATTGGGCTTTAGTTTAGCTTGAATTCTGTTCCTGTAAATAGCATAATGTTTATTTTCAGAGAGGATGGTTAATGTCCTACAGAGAATTTGTACTCTTTCTTCTTTTGCCCGTTTCACCGTCTGGAGCCCTTACACAGGTGCCTATATGTTTCTTTTGTAGAAGAAAAAGTGTCATTGAGCCATGTCATTTCATACATGGGACTTTGGTCTGTGGCACTGGGCCACCTCCTGCATTAAACTGATGGTGATAAATTGTTGCAAAATGACCTTTAAATTACTTAGCCCTGGTAATTGTCAAGGTATTATATTAACAGTTTTTATCATGTACGGTGTTTTACAAAGCAGAGTAGTGGGTCAGGAATAGTTTCAGAATGTTAAATTCACTATAATTTTTGCCACAGTGTTTTTTTTTCTAGCACCTGATATTTTAGTTAATGCTAGGGAAATGCACATGTTTGGAAACAGGGACATAGACTGCGTTAACACCACTTATAACTTAATGCCAACAGGGAATAAAACTTAGTGGTATGAAACACAGTTTGAGGCCAACAAAATTTTCAGGTAGAAACTAGGTTCAGGTAAGATTAGAAAGACAGGAGATGGGTCTGACCACCAAAACAGTGTTCTGGTCATGTGTCAGCTGAGATTGGAGATACATGGAGAAGTGTTTTCCATTTTTCTAGTAGTAATAGTGCAGACAACCAGAAAAATTAGTGTTGTGTAGGTCCGTTGGGCCTGGTTATAGAAGGCAACTTCTGGTAAAGGCAGTGAGATTAAGGAGGAAGGTACAGTAATAACTTCAGCATTAGAGCATTCTTGGAAACCGCAGTGGCAATATTAATGTGTTTGCATGTAATCCTATACCTAAGATGGATATATGAGATTTCAGTGAAGTCAGCAGAGTTTGCACAGGGGCAGAGATTTTATTGCCAGACTGGGGTCTCCCTTTAGAGCTGGAGGATCGGGTGAGAGCAGTGCAAGTGGAGGCTGGGCAGGAAGGTGAGGCTTAAGGCAATTGTCTCATGGAGGGTATATCATGGGATGATTCTACTAATATTTCATCAAATGTCTTGATACATTTCTTGTGGCTGTTGAATGAATAACAGTACTTGATACATGATTTACAAATGTTCCTAAGAAGGAGAAAGGTTTCCACTCCTTACTATCTTCACATTCATTCCCCTGTCTCAGGTCACTCGCCGTTTCATGTGGTGGACAATGGTTACAGTAGACACGGAGGAGGAGCAAGACTTTTAGTTCAGTCACACCTGCCTTTTTCCCAATATATTCAAAAAGCAATGGCAGTTTTGCACCATACAGATAGTTCTAGAATCAGGGCTTTCCATGTGAAAGCTGTCCTGTTGCTGAAAGGGAAGAACAATAGCTAGCTAGATAAAGAGGTATGGCAGGGCCACTACTCAGACACTGCCTCTTCACTTTCCTTTCAGGTTTATCAAAATGTAGCCACCAAATAGCATAAATGGATGTAGCATCTCTGTCTTTCAATGTCACAGTAGATAATGATAGTATCTGTAAATGTTTCAGAGGAAAAATGCTTATATTAGAAACACCTAAAATATTAGTATTTAAAAATATTCTAAAGCAATCATTACATTTAAAAAAAATATATCTTACCCCTTAGAACAAACAATAATATACTGGTCTCATCAGACAGGATATTTTCCTTTTTTCTACATTTGTTGGATAATCAGCATTCCTGTTTGCTGTTTATCTGCTTCTTAAACTTTAACAAGAATTCTGCTTATAATTATGACACTTGATAATTTTGTAAAAATCAGCACCCACTGTGTATAGGATAATAGTATAATAGCACGATTCAACAGGCGCTGTAGGAGGAACTGAATTTCTGCTCATTTTATTTGGAAATGTCTGAATTGCAAATGGAGTTCCTCTCGTGTCAAAACTCAGAATTACTGTGGATGTAGATAAATGGGAATAGAGCTTTTTACTTGTGTAACAAGAAGAAAACCCAAAATAAATCTGATTCTTGTTGTTGTGAATGTGGAGAGAAAAGTACTAAAAATAAATGTGAAAAAGAAAAAGTTGTTTTACTAGATTTTATCTGTGATGTCAGTCAGTTGGGATGAAGTTGGCGTAAGATCTCTGAGCAAATACAAAATGATCACTTTCCACCTATGAGGAAATTTGCGCTTTGGAGGAAAAAAAAATATATATGGCAGTTATTAATCTTTTTAGCAGCTGAATGTAGTGTTGATAATTCTTTACGCACACAGGACACCATATTGCAGCCTTCCTAAAGGGAAGACTAGATTCCATGTTTCTTGATCTCACCTTGAGCATGGCTCTGCAGACCAGGAGCACAAAGGGTAACAGTTCTTCCTGAAGTTTCTGAGATTGACATCTGTGATGGGCAGACTGGTATACACTTAAACCCATATTCTCCATTATCACTGTAAGCTTAGGACTTGCAATGGGAGCATGGAGGGAGAGGGTAAGGCTGTCCGCTTTCTCCAGCAGGCAAAATTTTTGTCATTCTTTGTGGTGCACTTGGTGGAGCCATAATGTTGCAAATGATAGTTGACTGATGAAGACAGAACTTGGAGAGAGCAAAGAAGGGAATCATCCCTCTTCCTTCTGCTCCCTGAAAATAGAGCGCAGGAAGGCTGTTCTTTGCCATTTTTCTGTGGGGCAATTTGAGAACCCAGGGCTGTGGCCAATAGTTGGAGCAGAGCCTCAGCAGGTAGGTTAGCTGGAGGAAAAGGGATGCTTCAGGGCATTTTTACAGATACTTGTGGCTGATGAGCTGGAATCCTTCCTCATACCAGAGGAGCTGACAGTCTGGTGAAAATGTGTAGCAATGGACTCAAGACTCAGCATATGCTACAGAAGATAAAAACTTTCTGTGGTGGAGTTTGCAGCCCCAGCACAGGCAGAACAAAGGTTTTGCATTGCCAAGGAGCACTCAGGAGGAAGAAGTCAAGGGAACAGTTTTCCCAGCAAGCCTTAAAATCAACAAAATCACACCAACTTTAGTTGTTGCGTATTTACTGTTTATATGCTTGAGACTCAGGCAAATTAGCAGCATCCATCTCATTTTCGTTTCTTGCAGATTATCCTCTTGTGACTTTTAATTAAAACTTCCCTTAGGCACAGAGGAACCATTGGTGACCTTGGTTTGGTTTTTTTTGGTTTTGGTTTCTTGTGGGTTTTTTGTTGTGTTTTTTTTTTCCTGGGCTATCTCGGCTGTAATTACCTTTCAGGATTTGAAGTAAGCCTTGTGTTTCCACCAGATCATGTTTGCTACAGAAGAAAGTGGCAACAGGATCAGCAAGGATATTTACTATAAAATCAAAATTTCACATAAAATGTATTTTAAATGTAGTCAAGTAAATATTCCCTTCCCCTTCTTATGGCCAGGCTTAATAGTGTTTCATGTATTTTAAACGGAATAACTTGTGTTGAATCTCCCATTCCTGCGTTATTCAATTTTTCCTGGGAATATGATTACATTGAAATGAGACTCAATCACAGAAATAAGATATTGGAAGGGCAGCAGACCAAGGCGAATTTCTGAGCAGTTTGCATAAATGCTTTCTCAACCATAATACCAGAAGTTGAGCAGAAGAGCTAGTCTGTCAGATTGCAATTTTTATTCATTGTTGCTTAAAACATCTGGTTTGCCAAAGAATCATCAGGTTTGTTTCTTGTTTACCTGCAAAGAAATTTGGTACAAAAAGAGTCAAATGGGTTTAAAAACATTCCAAGTGGAAGGTGGGAAGGTTTTTAAGCATTAAGAGATATGTACATGTAGGTCACAATGTATTCATACACTATTTAGGCATCTTGATGCTGACAGAAAACATCACTGCTGTTAGCTGATGTGAGAAGCTTCCCAGGACACCCCATCAGTGGAGCGGGCATAAGTTGTGGGCTGGAGTGTGTAGCACAAGGTGAATAAGATAGTCCTAGTAATTGTTGGTTGTTGACAGCACTGGCGTGTCTGTTAAAAACAAGTCAAATTGCAGTACACCTTAGAATGGGATCAATGTGTAATGCTCAGAAGAGGAAACATTTTTGAAAATCATCTTTGAGCTGAGAAGAATGCCTTTTATGCTCTCCATAGCGATGAGTTCCTTTGCATGTAGTGCTTTTCTGCAGGTTCAGCTGCAGTTAGGTATGTACTGCGGAAGGGCTAGGTCACAGTTGAAGTACGTTTTATTTATGTTTTTAGTGCAGGTATATATACACTCACTCAAATTATTTGTCTGTTTGTACATATACTTCAAATGGGCACAGGCCAGGCTTATCCCAGCTCATCGGTATGTACCATGCAGCTGAAGATGTTCTTATTTTACTGTTTTGCACAGAACTGAACAAGTCTGAGGAAAATAAGTTCTTCCAGTACTTCACTGAATTAATGTAGCTGTTGTTAATCACACGTTAATATTAATATTACTGTTGGCTTCAGTCCAATGATCTTTTTGAATACCATTGAATGGCTGGCTGCTTGGTGTGCATTTCAGACAAACATGAAATAGGGCTAAAAAACCCAAGATTAGCTTTTCTTTTGATTACTTATTTCTGAGCAGAATGTATTTTTCTCAGATTCCCGAAGAACAGCTTTAGATAGGTCTTGCTTTTCAGGTATTTTAGCCATTGATGAACTACACACACAAATTATACTTATGTACTCGAAAATAGACTGCAAATTTCAAGTTATCTTTTTTTGCTTTTATATAATGGGTATTCCTCCACACATTTTTTTTTTGTTGGTTGTTTTTGTTGTGGGATTTTTTTGGATAAATAGTCTGATTTAGAGGCTGTGTATAGGCTGTGAGCATTGAAGTTATTTAGTATTAGAAAAAAAAAAGAAAAAAAAAGATAAAGAATGGGAGAAATACTTTTTAAATAAATGGTGTAAAGTTAAATGGTGAGATCCTCATTACCCTTTCTAAGAATACAAGCAGCCAAGGACATTCATCCAGAAGAAAGGCCGTAATTAATTAAGGGAAATACTATGCAAAGCATAATTAACATGTGTTATGGCTTGTCAGAAGACTAATGCCAGTAAAATAGTAATATCTGCAAAAGGCTTTGACATTTATGTGGGTAATAAAATATCGACAGTTGAGTTAGAGATTTTTAAAAGTTGTTTTCTAAAAGAAACTCTCTTGCTTAAAAACTTATACCAAGTATCGTTAGAAAAACACATCCTCTGGTGGCAACCTGTTCTGTAATAATTCAGTGGGAGTCAGGCAGTTAATGTCAGAATGTGTTATAAGGTATTTAAGTTACTAAGAACTCTTACTCTATTCTGTACAGAAAACAATGTTGTGCTAAATGGTTTCTTCCACTGTAATTAACAAACTGCTTAAATTCATATAAATGATCTCTGCATCTGAACAAACGGTCCCTACATTATAAATAATTAGGTGGCAACTCAGTTCTGACCAGTATTGTTCCCTCTATCCCATTTGCTCCTTTACTGGTGTGTACATATCTCACTAGACATTTCAATTAGGAAACCTCTATGTTATTTTATTGATGCCAGACAAAATGTAGACCTGTCGGTTATAAAATTGTATATAGGCTGACAATAAGCCTGAAGAATTTGTTGGTTTTATTTTTTTAAATTGCATTACTGTTTGCTTAAAGAAAGAAGGTCACACAAAAATCACATTTCTGTCAGAAAAATCTTGGATGTGTTATTTCTACAAATAACCTTAAAATTAATGAAACTGGAAGCAGCAATCTTGCAGTTATTAGTGCTACAAACACCCTTAAGACTGATGAAAATGAAAGGAGCTAGTCATTGCAAAAAGTCGTTTTCTTTCTGTTTTTGCTTCATTTTGCTTAGACTGTGCAACTTGTGATACTTTCTATAGCATTTTTACACAGTAAAGGAGAAATTCACAGAAAAGACTTTTAAGAATACCCACAGGTGAACAGTCAGAAACCCTTGTGTCTTTCTGTACCACTGTTTCTAGGGAATTTTAGGACAGTTTTCTTAATACCCATTCTTCTGTGATGCATTAAGATAAATCGTCAACCATTTTTAAGAGTTTACCCTTAAAGATTCTAATAGGAGCTATGGGCCATCTTGAAAATCTAAGTCATAGTAATTTGAAGGAATCAGTGTCAGAAAATGCATTTGCTTGGAAGCAGTTTATTTCAATTTGAATATTTTGAAATTGTGCTCAGTACCTAAGGTAGCATGCCTGAAGCGAGATGATCCCGTTACCATGGTTTCAGGCTGCGATTTGGGTTACTATGGTGTCAGCCTTTGCTTCTTGCTGTGCGGGAAAGTATGATGTGGCCTGGGCAAGGTCATGTAGAATTAAATCCTCAAAGAGGCTAAGCTGGAGCAACAAAAATTAGTCACTGCAGTGAAGGTCTTTTATGCACCTGCTGCCTGAAGGAGAGACTCAAGCCCTACATGTGCTTTCTTATAAAATATTGGACATTCGATTCCTATCTAGAGAAGTTAGAGCTCTGATCCAAGAGATGCAGCCTTGCAGGGTATTGCAAATCACAGCCCTTTTTTGTCCAACTTGTATTACTAACTAGGTACCAGGAGGCACGTTCTTCTCTTCAAAAGCTGTGGTGATTACATCCTCCACTGGAGATGGCCATCAAAACTGGAGTTCCTTTCCTCATTTGAAATGGTATGCTCACAGGACAAGTTTTATTCGGTAGTTTAGTAACATTTTTGAGTGTGCGCATAAGGAGGCCGAAGGTTTCTGTTCTTACCAGGAGCTGCATGCATGGCTGTGAGAGGGTGATAAAGGAGGCCCCAGGAACACCTTCGGTTTATATAGAGACCCAGATGAAGTAGGATGGGCAAGGGGGGAGCAAGAGAGAGACACGCATGGAGCTTGCAGAGAGGAAGACTGGAGCTGTAGTCCCTGTTCCAAAGGCTGTGTACATTTTATACCCAGCAGCTTGTGGGTCACATACATTAACAGTCTCTGGAGTAGGAGTTGTTAAAACGAAGATTGCAATGTGTTTTGATGCTTGAGGTTTAACCTCAGCCAGCAACTAAACCCCATACATCAGCTTGCTCAATTCTCCCCCAGTTGGATGGAGGAGACAATTGGCAGAGTAAAAGGGGGAAAACTCCTGGGTTAAGATAAAGACAGATCAACAGGTACAGCAGAAGCTGAGCACACAAGGAAAGCAAAACAAGGAATCAGTTTACCACTTCCCATCACAGGCAGAACCAGCACAACCCTTTGTTTTATAGCACCTTGTGTCTTGATGAGGTTCAAGGTAGTTTAAAGGGCTCGTGCGCCTTTAAAGTGAGGTCTAGTGGTGGCATCGGAGGGGCTCAGCCTGGGAGTAGTTACTGAGCTTGGGTCATGGTGAGCTAGAAAATCCCTCTGAATGTTTTTCTGAGAGAAAGCAGTGACATGTGGGAAATGTAAACTGTGTATTAACCAGGAGTTAGGTTTGGGATAGAGCACAAGCTTTTCATCACCAGGAATAAAAAAACAGCCTCTGACACACAACTCTACTCCAGGCCCAGAGACTCTTAAGGCAGAAATTCAGACAGTAAGAGGGGTTTTAATTATTTGGTTAACTGATTTGTTATTGAAGGCTTTTTATTTGTATGTATGTTTGGTTTGGGTTTTTTCCTTCAGGTAGAGCTTTTAATTTTGTGTCCCATGATTTAAGTATGTAAATTCCATTTAAGTCTTATTCCAGGTTCTTTAATCCTATTGCAGTTTTTAACTTTTGAGTTTTTATTTAGCTTTTCTATCTGTAATCTAGAAATACAGTTACATCAGAGGGCTGCTACAGTGATGGTATCACAGGATTCTGATGCTGTGGTAATTGATGCAGATTTAGTATCACATCTCTTGATTGCACTCAGAGTACTGCCAGTTTATGTATTTCATGCCAGTGAAGCAGCGTTTTCTTCCTGAGTGTACAGTTCTTCTAAGGGTTATTCCCAAGTAATAACATCATCTCTCCAGCTTATACCTGTAGGACAATTATGTGAAGTATCAGTATAATATAATTATTTCAGTGAAAAGCTGTAGCACTGACAAAAAGGAAAAAAAACCCCAACACAAGTATGGTTTTATATGCATGCGAACACACATAGTAATCAGATACACTGCAGTGATTTTAATTATTATAAATCAATCTGAATGACAGTGATCTGAATGACACTTTGAAATGCATTAAATACTTCACCCCTGAATGCAATTGTGTTACTTGGAAGGAAATGGTTTTTTAATA
Organism: Todiramphus chloris collaris; assembly: GCA_025345505.1. Lineage (NCBI taxonomy): Eukaryota > Metazoa > Chordata > Aves > Coraciiformes > Alcedinidae > Todiramphus > Todiramphus chloris. The sequence goes on along the minus strand of JANVCC010000039.1, from coordinate 4,874,926 downwards.
TTCCTGGTTACTATTGCTTGTAAAAAACAAGCATCTCATTTTGTTTTCTTACAGACATGCACTTTCCATTCTCCCCAGTTTTCACATGGCTTTTAGGCCACATCTATCCATTAGTCTCATCCAAGGTATTATCTTTCAAAGTAGGGAAAGCAGATTAAAGAATCACAGGAAGTGCAGTATTGGAAATGTACTGCTCCTTAATGCTTTGTTTCTCGGTAATACAGTAGCCAAGGCTATGATCTTGCCATAGTATTGATTGTATTTTTACTCAAGAACAGGACTTTCGTAAAAGGGTTCATTGGTTTTAGAGTCTTGCCTTCCTACTGCCATTTTTCTTCCACTTTACTCTTTGCTTTTTCATTTCTGTGTACTAACATTGTCTATTTTGTCAGCTTGGTGTTCCTTTTGCGTTTTTTATTTTATGACACCCTGAAAATCCTTCTCTGTAGAAGAAAGCATAGTATCTGGAGTAAATGTAGTACTGCTAGTATCTCTACTGGGTTGTTTTGTTCTGTTGGCACATACTGGATACAATCAAACCCTTGAGCTGCTTGAGGGTCTACCAAAGTGTAGGCTGCCCAGCAAGCTTGGCTGTGAGTGCTGTTTAGTCTGGGCAGTGTTTGACAGGGATTTTTTCAGAGGCTCAGCTGGCATCAGGGTTTAGATTTGGAGATGGGGTTAGTGTTGAGAAGCAGCTGTGTGAATATGAATTATACTTTTTCTCTGAAAAAGGAAGGTTATTTCCTGAAAAATCAGAAGAATCTCTTGCTTTGTTAAATGGAAGCCTTCATTGTTCTATTTTGTTACCATGTGTAAATTTAGGATTTGTCAGGTATTTGCCGACTGGAGAGAAGAAAATAAGTGTCAGTTAAACATGCAATGAATCAAAACCAGTTTTGATTGCTAGACTAGACTGCTGGTTTATTCTTCTCATGGTCATTGTAACCAGGAATGAAAAAGACACATACATAAAATATCTTTTTCATTTCCAGTAAAATTTGAGATAAGTTTTTTTTTAAAAGGTAGTAGATTTTAAAATCAAACTTATGAGTTTAAAGAACAGAAAATGTGGTTGACTGGATTTCAGCTTTAGGCGGTGAAGGGTTGGTGCTTAACTTCAGGTTGATTATTTTACAGTAGCACTCAGCAAGCTAAGAAGTGTACTTCACTGACTTAAAGACAGACCTGGAAATTGGTGTCTTGGTGTTCAAGTATAACAATTTACAATCACTGAAATCATTAAGATATACTGTCAGAAAACAAATCGAAGTCCAGGTAGGAGGGATCCTAAAAGGGACAGTAATTTATGCAAGTCAGCCTCAAACTCTCTTGTGTGTAAGCAGGTCAAGGGTGGGTACTATATGTAGCTTGCCTTTGTAGCTGTTACGAGTCATGTCATGTATGGCTTAGTATTGAATACCAAGCTATTATTTATGGAAGAAAACCAGAAGCTTTAAATACCCACACTTTTAAATGAAATATTCCAAGCTTGAAGGGCTTTTTCCCTCTCATTAAGGAAAAAAGAAGACTTTTCCAATCATTTGGCTTAACCAGTAAACATCTACTGAAGCTTTCTGCCTTGAAAGCAGCAGTTATCAGAAACTATCAGAGGTAGAATGTAAGATCAGATGGGTTGTTCTTTTGGAAACTGACTTTTATGAGAGGAGCACTGTATCCCTATATTCACATCTAGGGCAGGACATTTTCCCCCAGACATGATCCACAAACCCACTCGAGTAGGTTTGCAGACTCCAGTTAGAACAGGGCTGTGTACCACCCTCTTGTACCTATCGCAGTGGGGAAATTTGAGATGCAAGTGTACAGTAATTACAAGTATTTTAGTATACTGGTCAGCTGGTATGAAATGATGGCTAAAACCTGCAGGTCTTAGTTTTATTTAATTGCAATTAAATTTCTGGTTTGTCTATGATACCAGTTTTACTATGTTGTATTGTGCAGCAAATACATATACAGTATTGTAGACCTGCCAGAAGCATCTCCACACTTCAAAAAATGATAAATGATATTTCAAGATATCCCACTGGGGCTGTCTCTAACTTTCTGACTGATCTAGGTAGCTGTGAAGTGCTTCAAATAATCCCAGTGTGTGGTTTCAATCATATCTCTCTCCTTTTACTGTTGTGGGGTTCTTTTTGTTTTGTCTTGCGGTTTTTGTTGTTGCTTGTTTGTTTGTTTGTTTCTTATTAGTGATTTTTTTTTCTACTTTCTTTTCTCCCTTTAAAACACATTACTGTATTTCCCACTCTACTTTTATTGTATATTCCTACTTATTGCTTACTTTGTGCCTTGTTCATTCTTCACTTTAGTGCAGTAACACTTGTTAGGACATTGTCCTAAGAACCAAATACCACTGTCTACGAGGAAGGTAACCTGTTGAAGGATCAGGAAATATATTCTCTGTAGGGTCTATTTAGATTTGGTAACTGTTGTATGAAAGGGATCTCTCCAAAAACATGCATCACCAGGCACAGATGGGCTGCAGTTTCAGTTGAAGTGTATGGATCTGTCATAGTACATTTATTAAAATAAACCGATGATCTTTAATCCACTTAATCTTTATTTCAAGTACTATGTCTGAATTTTTTTTTACATAATATTTCTTGCATTAAAGTTATACTTTCTGAAATGCCTTAACACTAAAAAAAACCACCAACACAGACAGAAGACTGTCACTGAAATCATTGTTACCCTGTTAGTTATATACCAAATAATCACGACTTGTGCTAGTTTGAAGTGAGAACTTTCATATGTTATTCACTTGTAATATTTTCTTCAAGGTGGAAGCCCCAAAAATGAGGCACAAAACTTTACAGTTATTTCTGAGGAATTTGGGCTGGCTGTTGGGGACACATACTGCTAAAGTGCTGGCTTATTGGATGTCATGGGGGTTTAGTTACTCTCATTTGTCACTGTAATAAGTGTGGCTTCTGACCCGCTCAAAATATAGGTGAAATGAATTTGTTCCTGCAAAATACCATATAAGCACACCTTCTGACATGGGTACCCTGTGGTGTAATATGGGAATGTCCTAATGTCAGTGGTACGTTTCCCTTTTCTCCCTTGCTCCAAAGTCATCGTTGTCTTGTCTTACAATAAGCACAGATATAGATTGTGTGTTGTAGGGGTGTGTGGGTAATGGCAATTCTTTTAGCTCGTAGGCCAGAGGCTATGAAACTATAATCTAACCTTGTGTACCTGCTCTGAAGGTGTGGATCACTTATGTGTTTCTCCTTGAATGACTACTCAGGTTGTTCTTACAGTAAAGGTTAATTGAAGGAAATGGTGTTATCCTGATGTTAACATATGTTGTATGGTAGTCCCATCTGTAGAATGACAGATAAAATTTGAATAGCAGTTACAGTGTAGCTATAGCTTGTTCTAGAGCTAGAGAAACCCCAACCCTTTATAGCCTAAAGACAATATGTAAACTGATCTTTTAAAATCACTGTTGAAAAAGATCTAAAAGCAAATTGTTGTACTTTGGCAGTGATGTATTTTTTTTAGCATACCAGGCTGGATTCGCCAACAACTCTTTTAAAGAATAAAGTGGGAGTAATGGTATTCTTCTATGAGTAACTTCAGAAAGCATTTCTTAGCTGTAATTAAAACACCAGACTAAAATTCATTGGCTTGCCATCACAGATAATCCTGCATGTTTTGTACACTGTGATAACACTGTATAAGCAAGCATTGACATTTCTCATAGGTGTACTGCAGCCAACTCACAAGCTTAGATCATTCCTAAAAGGAGAAAAGAATAAAAACATCTTGGGAACCCTGTCTGTTGGAAGCCATGTGAGCTTAGCTGCTTACACAAAATACTTTTTGCAAAGTTTTGCTTTACTAAAGGAAATACTTTAGAAGACCTTGCACATAAGAAGAGATTATGTGATTTACTACAATGAACTAACCTATCTATAAGAGGGGACGGAAGGAGGATCTGGGGAACTACAGGCCTGTCAGCCTGACTTCAATACGTGGAAAGATCATGGAGAGGATTATCTTGAGTGAGCTCTCATGGCAATTGCAGGGAAGCCAAGGAATAGGGGCCAGACACCATGGGTTTATGAAAGGGAGATCTTGCTTAACAAACCTGATCTCTTTCTATGACCACGTGACCTGCCTTTTGGATGGGAGGAAGGCTGTGGATGTTATCTACTTGGACTTGAGTAAGGCCTTGGATACAGTTTTCCACAGCATTGTCCTGGAGAAACGAATCACGGTATAGATAAGTGTACTTGTCACTGGGTTAAAAACTGTCTGGCTGGCCGTTCCCAGAGAGTTGTGATTAATGGGGTGAAATCCAGCTGGCTGCCAGTCACCAGTGGTGTTCCTCAGCAATCGGTTTTGGGTCCAGTCTTGTTTGGCATCTTTATTGATGACTTGGATATGGGGATTGAGAGCACCCTCAGTAAGTTTCCAGATGACAACAAATTGTGTGGGAGTGTTGATTTGTTTGAGGGTAGGAAGGCTTGTCAGAGAGACTTGGACAGGTTGGATCAATGGGCCAAGGCCAATTGTATGAGGTACAACATGGCCAAGTGCCGGGTCCTGCATTTCGGTCACAACAACCCCCAGCAGCACTACAGGCTTGGGGATGAATGGCTGGAAAGCTGCCCATCAGAAAAGGACATGGGGGTTCTGGTAGACAGCCAGCTGAACATGAGCCAGCAGTGTGCCCAGGTGGCTAAGGAGGCCAACAGGATCAGGGTCCTGGCTTGTATAAAGAATAGCGTGGCCAGCAGGAGAAGGGAAGTTATTGTGCCCTTGTACTCAACCCTTGTGAGGGCTTGAGTACTGTGTTCAGTTTAAATTCAGTGTAAATTTTCTATTTTCACCTTTTGGTGTCTCTGTGACTTTGGACCAAGCAGGCATTCCAGCCTGTGACAAAACCACAAAGAGCACTCATGTTGTTCATGTGCTTTGGTCACATGCCCTCCAAGAATTTTAATTCTCCAAGTGCTACTTAGGAATCTCTATTCTTACTGCTTAGGAATTTATATTTCAGACACTGCTGAAGCCAGCAGTCCAAGAGTATCTATGTATAGCTATCATCACACATCCTTTTGTAATGGCAAAATTTTATACTGTGCGTACATTTTAAGAATACAATAGCAAAAAAATCACAAATCAGTGGGAGAACTATTTAGTTCAGTGTAATAGATGAATAACACTGTGAATAATTTTAACACTTCTATATTTAGGGAAACAAGGCCTTGTAGTATGTTGGTAACAGCAAAACTTTGATCAGTGTGAAGTACCAGATGGTGTTCTATAAATGCAGATCTTAGGGCAAGCATCTGAAGAACTCTTGTGCTATGTGAGTACCAGAAAAATTATTATTAACTGCCATCAAATGGGTCACTTTACAACCAGTTTTGAGTCTGTAGTGTAACTGATGGGACAGGCATTTCCTTTTACTAATCAGAGTAATAGGGAAAACATGGTTTATCTTAGTGTTTAACCTGGACATGTTTCCCAAAATGAAAATCTAGATCCTCTTTGTGGACTCCCAGTGGATGAACTCTTCATAGGTACCTTGGGATTTATAATGTTAGAAGGCTATAAGGGTGAGTCCAGCCATGAGATTTTACAGCTCAGAGCTTTGTTTTGTGCTCTTGCTGTTTTGATAAACTAAATGCTTGAGCATGAGGCAGTTGAAAAACAGTCAGGTGGAATGAGCTGATAGAGACGAAACTGATTCACGTTTATCTGTGTCAGTCCCATAGTTTTTTGGAAGTGTAGCACTCAAACTGTGGATACCTCTCCTTTTGAAGTTTAATGCAATAGAAATGTCCTTTCTTCAGTTTTTCCTGGAGATAGCCAAACATCTGCCTGCCAACGGGAGGCAGCAGATGAATTCCTCATGTTGCTTTCCTTGTGAGTGCAGCTTTGCTTCATTTATTACACTGTCTTTTTCTCAACCCACAAGTTTTTCTCACTTTTGCCCATCCAATTCTTCCCCATCCCACTGCAGAGGAGTGAGTGAGCAGCTGGGCAGTGCTGAGCTGTCTGCCAGGGTTGACCTACACCACCAATTCATTTAAAAGCTCTAGCAGAAGATGTAGCACATTGCTTTACATCCAGATCAGATGCACCAGCTCGGTTCGTGACAGCAGGTGGTTCAAATACATCACTGTAATGACTGTCCTATCCAAACTGACTGCCTCTTTGTGCCACACATAAACATAGGTGGCAGCAATTTATTGGCTTAGAATTGCAGGTAAAACTTCTTGTTTACTCATTTGACAGCGGTGCTGATATTCTTTTGTCTCTGATCTCATTTACTTTGGGTAAAGCCATAGTTCCCATCTGTTGTTGTTTGTGGCAAAACTCAATAGTAGTTTGTATAGATTTTATTTTTCACTTCTCTCTGCTTTTTTGGGATTCTTTTTCGTGATTTTTTTTTGCATGTGTTGGGGTTTTTTTGTTTGTTTGAATTTTTTTTGTGGTTTTGTTTGTTTTGGTGTGTTTTTTTTACTCTATCATAGAATGGAAGATCTTGCCATCACTCCTAAGTGTCTGTATCTGCTGGAATGTTTTCTTGATAACATGCATTTAAAAACCTCATGTTGTATTAAGATAGAGTTGTGCATATAGGATAGTGGTTTATTTCTCATCCTTTGCTCTAACAAAGACCATTTCCATCTCACTCCCCAAGTCTGTTTCACCTGTCTTGACTAGACTTTTTTTTAATCTTTTATGGTAAGTACATGTGTGTGGAAATATTAATATGTGCAAGAAAACAAAATCCAATGAAAGTGTGAAAAAAATGAAATTAATTAGGTTACTAAAGTAAGAAAATCCCACATTATTACTTTGTCCCCTCTTTCATCTGCATCTTGTAGAAAGAATAGCAAGGCCATGACTGTGGCGTAATATCATTTTATCTTTGCATGAGCTTTCTTCAGGCACAGAGAGAGTCTTTCCAAAGATCTTACAGTCTTGGTTTGGAATTCTCATGCATGAAGGAAGGATCTACTTTAAGGAGAAGCTACTATTTTGGAAATATTCATGTGATAAATTTGTGAGAAAAGCTTATCTCTCAGAATTGAAATGCTGCCTTTTTAGCAGTGCATATCAACATATGTTATCCATGGTGTGTTGTTAAAACATTCCATATGCCCAGCTACCTGTTTTCCTATGGTAAGAATATGTCTCTCATATTGATAAAATGAAACCCAAGTAGTTAATAACTTAGGTTGTATCCTTTTAATGAATAAAATGATTACATTAAAAAGCAGAACGGAGGGAAATATTTGGGTTTGAAATGTAGCAAACAGTTAAAACTGGTCCTTGTAGCAGTAAACCAATTAAAACTGTTCTGTCAGGAAAATGTTTGTCTTTCCAAGTTGGCATTTTCAGAAGAGAAAAGACTCCAAGCAGCAGAAACCAAATAAAATGTTTAAATAGCCAAAGATAAGAATTCAATAAAGTAAGAAAAAAACCCCAGACAACAAAACTCATTCAGCCAGGTGTTTAGCAACATGCTGCAAGTGAATGACTCTGCAAGCTGCATTCTTATATAATGAATACATCCCGTGCTGAGTTCAGAGGTGTCTGATGGGAAGCAGGGAGGCCAAACCAGTCTGCTGAGAGGTGAGCAGCAAAAAGCAAAGCAGCAAACAAAAGGTAGAGCTTGCTTTCTGGTTCTCCATATATCCATTTCCCCAGAGAAAGTGTGTGATGTTAATATTCACAGTATGCCCTGAGCATCAATTATAATGTGCAAGACAAGGAAATACATGATGTTAAAAGTTTACCAAATACTAATTTCTCAGTTGCATAAGAGTCTTGAAGAAGTGATGTGATTGCCTTCCTTTTCCTGCAAAGGAAGGAAAAGAAGTAAGAAGAGGTGTGAGAGGCAAAGAGATGATGATTGACATAGAAAATGAGTATGTAGTGTTTTACATGTGCTTTCTGTTGCAGTCAGGTTGCACAAAGCATGTGGTACCAGATGCCAGTATAAGAATCAAGAACATGCAGTGTAAATAACAATAATTTGAACTCAATATCTTCAGACAGTTTTCAGTAAGTCCACAACTTGCTCTCACTAAAGAGTATTTGTTACAGAGTTTAAGCTTTCTTCTTCCTACGCTTTTTCTTGAACCTCTGTTTCATTATCTTCATGCGTTTGTAACTGGTGCCTATACCTATCTTAGGTCAACAGTGACCTTCATTGCCAGGCTGTTCCTCTGATAAATTGATGCAAGTTTCTGTGTCTCAATGATTACTATTTTTAGCGGTAGAAACAATCAAAGCATAATTGTAAAAAGCTCTTTACATTGGTTTCCTAATATTCTAAAGGCTAATATTAAATGAGTCTTGAATATCTCATCTTAAAGGTCTCTGGCGTTAAGATGCTATCATCCATTCAGTTCCAGGGATTCTTGAAAAATTATCTGTGTAACTCCTGTAAGAAACATGCTGGAGTATAAAAATGATGTTTTAGGCTAAACATCTTTCAAATAACCTCCATCGCATGGAAGGCTTCCTTAACAGTGGCACCCAATACTGATAGTGTACCAATGGCTTGCAAGTACCTATTCAGAAAGTCCCTCACATTTTCCTTTTTTCCATCAGATATACGTATGATCTTGTAGTCTTTTCATGAGTGTAGCAGCCACTGTCCTCTTGAACACAGTCCAACTTGTACAACCTGTTGTTGATGCTAGTGTATGCTGGTGGCCTTGGTCAGATTTGGCAGACAGTCTATCAGCTCTTGCAGATTCAACAGGATTACTAGTCCCCTGAATTTATTTTCTCTTGGGAGACTTTCACACGTACATTTCCGTGCTTTTTTTTTTTCCAGCAACTATTTCTTCATCCACTTCTATAGGTATTTACAGAATCCACTTTCACAGACGGTGCTTTTATGATACTGCTAAGTAAGCAGTCCTTGCTACAAAATTCCTACCACTTCAACCTCCTGGATGGGATTTCTACGCAGCAGGAACACACTTTACCAAGATCTTTGAAATCCTCCACCTGGCAACAGCTGACAGTGCTGTGTCAGGTCCTAGAGTTTTCATTTGCAGTTATTTATTTAGCTGGCAGCATCTAGAATGCTTCCATTCATTATGCATTTAGGTCTTGCTTACATAACGTTAAACAGAAGTGTCACTGATAATCAAGTCATGAACACTTTAATCTCATTAATCCCTGATTTTTCCTTAAGCATAATGAAAAGGAAAAGGCATCAGGTTTACAATTTGTCCAGTGTTCTGATACCCTGATACCTGTATCTGTTTCTACCCCAGATCTCTCTGTGCAAAGTAGATGCAGTACATGGACTCAGATTCATCCATTCATCACAAATCTTCATTCACCCTAAATTGCAGCAATGTGGCTCAATCCTCCAGGTCAGGTTTCATATCTCAGGGGCTTCAGTGAATTCTCAGGATATCTTACTACTACCATTTAGAGAGAACCTGATTTTTACATTTAAAGTGACTATAATATATATAAGAACAAATGAAAAACAGCCCTAGTGACTTCCCCCACTGCCCCAACCTAGAGTGTTTACTGGGATCCTGTTGTTTGCCTGAGCAGCGCTCATTCCTGACCAAGCTCCTTATTTTTTAATTTTTTTTTTTTTTTCCCTGTTGATATTCCCAGACAGGTAGCTTTTATTGATGTCAACTTCAGTGACTGTCAAGGAACCAATCTCATAATTTCCAGATGCTCCCATTTTAAGAAAATAAATCAAGGACTTCAAGTTTTTGAAGACAGTGAATTAATCCAAGTGTAGATTGATCATTCACTATATCGAGCACTGCTTTTGACCTACACAGAGAAAATGCTGTCAGTCCTTCTGCATGTCTATGAATTCCTTGTTTTTAAGCTTTCCTTCTACCATAATATGACCTATGAACAATTCTCCTCAACCAAAATGAGATGAGCTGTGGTGAACAATGGGAAATTGTGTGAGGGAGGGGAGCTGGCAGGAAGCATTACTGACTGCTGATGCTAGAATTCCCTATATTTCCCTTTTGTAGCAGGCATGGTTTCAGTAACAAGGGTCATTAATATCAGTATTGCCATGATTCTTAATGTCAATTAGATTTTTTTTTTTCAAGTCAACAAAAAAATCATCTGGATTGTACTCGTTAAAGTTGCTGCAATTTCTGACCAAGGAATCGTGTCTGTATGTTATACGAATAAAACAGCATGTAAAATATAACAGCGCTTTTCAGTGATTTATAACCTCTAGTTTTCTATGATTTTTAATCATTAAAGAGTATGTAAAAATGTATTTTATACACAATCTTTTATCTTACATTTATTTTTATATTTCTCTGTAGCAATTTATTGCAATAGATATATCACCATTACTATAGACATTTATAGTGCCATTAAAATTCAATGCCACCATAAATTCATGCTCCTTAAAGTGTTGACATTTGTAACAGCTTCCACAAGGACATATTTTGTACTGAAAGTGAAACTTGGAGTAACTTGGAGAAACTTTTGTTAAATTTAAGATGTAGACAAGGAAATAAATGTCTTTTATCTGCTATCAATAAATTCAGTAACTTGTGTGAGACCAAGTGTGTTATGCCCCAGCTTTGGGTTTCATTTGCTCAAGCTGCTTCAAACAATTTAAAAGTAAAGCACAATATATGAAACAAAATTATAAAGCAATTATTTACTGTCCGACACACAAAATATAGACAGTAATATATAATGAGCTGAGTAAGAATTAATATGCTGATTCTTCCAAAGGCACCTGAAGGATCTTTGCTGTCCCAACAGGCATCAGTCAGGAGAGGAGAGGTTGGTCTCCACTGCTCTCTGGGACAGTCAGTGCTGTCAAGCTGCTCTCTTCTACAAGGTCAGTTGAAAGTGATGCTGCTGACAGCAAAACGTGATTACTCGACTGCTCCTGACTGGGCTGACTAGACTTTGTGTGGTTTTTTCCTCTTCTTTTTTCTTTCCCTTACTGGGATTTCATACTTTTCTGAGTTGATATTTTTCTCTTGAATCCATGATTCTGTCTCAGCCGTTCCATCTCTGTAATTTTTACTTTCCTTAGCTCTCTACAGACTTTATTACAACTCTTTCTCAGCAGTCTCAGTGAAGTTGAGGCAGCTGTGCAGGGTCAGAACTGGGCTTATACATTCATGATACACCCTCCCCTGAACTGCCTGTGGTGGGAGGAAGCTTACTTGCAGCAGAGATTACAGAGATCTTTACAGCTAATGATTTTTAGTTTACATGTTGGCAGATGTCTTAATATTGCACTTCATAGGATGGGAATATAAGATTTAACTAGATAAGTTAAAAATTTACAATTCTAAGTCCTGAATAATTAGGATCATTTAAAGATCATTTAATATTCAGTTTTTTCCATGTTAATGGAAATGCAGTTGCTAGTCAGTTATTTGTAAATAGAAGCTTTCACCTGTGGGATGGACGTTTTCTTATTGAACTGCGATATAAAATAGAGCCTATCTTGCAGTCTTTACCCACAAGAGCTCAGTACAGTGCCAAAATAGCTCATTATAAGGGCACTAAAGTTTTTCAGTCAGTGTGTCTATTTTTTATGAGAAGTCACCTAGAGTGTTCCTTGGAAGTTGAGGATTCAATCTGGTTTCCCAGTGAATTGTGCTCAAGTTGCATAGAAACAGACATTTAGAAAAAAATTCCCCCCCTCTCCCCCCAGACTCTCCAACCAGAATACACACACATAGTCTAATTTATTGTGTTAGATTGTCTCTCCCTTCTAAACTGGGAACCTTATATTTGAATGAGTCTTTTGCACTGCTTCATTCCAGGCAGTGAGCATGAGAAAAATTAGGGTTGGGGTTTTTTTATAGCTCTCCAACAAGAATCAGAGAAGCCATCCCTATAACCCTACCCCATCCACTGGGTAGCATATTGTCCGCTTTCTAGAGGGGAGAAAGCTGCTGGTGTAGTCCATATCATCATGGAGGTGTCTCTCAGCCAGAATGCTTTGTAAAGAGTTCAGCTGCATGGAATAATTCACCAAACCGTTTGCTATTATTACTGAGAGTACTGAAGCCCACTTTAGCTCTCAAAAACTAACCTAAAATCACCACTGAAACAGAAGTGGTTTCCTTCCTCTCCATCATTGCAGAATAAGGCAGGAATGTCGCTCTCTCATATTAATTTCTTTATTAATGGAAAAAAAAAAAAGACTGCTGAGTAAGTATTGGCATGGAGTTGAATGTAATGTGCATGTGAATAGCAAGCTGATTTTTTTCTGTTGCTAATTTTTTTTATATTAATTCAAAAATTAAAATATGTTTTGACAGTTCAAAGTATCTTTGATAATTGTTAAAAATACCATTAACCTTTACCTTGCATCACTCTAGATTTCACACATTTTGACATGAGAGGGAGTAGTAGAGAGTAGCAGTGTGGGTGACATGGCAAAGACGCTGATAGAGAGGTGCCTGTTTGGAAATGCCAGTCCCTCTAAAGGAAGGTGGGCACGAAAACCTTTGAAACCACATCTCATGGCTTTGGACCAAGGGATGGGACTCTAGTTTTAGATGATGTCTGGAACTTTGTGAAACACTGGCACTACTGGCTGCGGTTTCAGTTCACCCTGGAAGGGCTTTCCTTCTGACCTGAGCTGATTTGAAGATTCATTGTAAACACAGACTTAACGTGGTCCAAGCAGAGAGTAACAAAACACAACTACAGTTGAGGAGAATAATCATCCTACAAGGATTACAGTTGCTGATCAGGAGAATTATCAAGGAATTGTTGGGTTTTATGAGGAGTCATGACATCTGAGGCTAATTCTAGAGATGTTCTTATTTTCTGTCTATTACTAATTGAGTAGCAGACATAATACACTGCAAAATGCACTTTCATATATAGACAAGGTATACAATTTATTTTTGCATAATGTGTGAGGAGTGTGGAAGTCTCAATATCTTACATTTGTACATTTTCAAGAGCTCCACTGGTAACATCTAAGAAAATAAGAACAACTTACAGTATTTCCTGTTGTAGTATCAAGTAATCAGCCTGAATTAGCAATCACCTTTCTTTTTATTTACCAGTAACAGTATTTCTATATACGTGTGGGCAAGGTGAAAGAGTTGCAAAAGTAAAGCAAAGGGAAAGCTTTAAGAATTAAAATATTAACTAATAGAGTTATAAGCCATTTTTATCATCTTTATTTCATACTATAGTTTATGAGTTGAGCTGTTCTGAAAATAGAGATTGTAGAGTGGTGATAAAGCATGCTACAAAATGACAAATGTACTCTAAAAGTACTTTAATATTTCATTGTCAGGAATGTGGTATTGCATTTGTCATCATATAGTTCAACTTCTGTGTGGTTTTTTACCATGAACCCAGCTACACAACTGGAAGCTTCATAAGCTAAAGAAAAAGGAAGATCAGCCAAGTGCTTCTGTCAAAGTCAAAAGTAAAGCTTGATTTTGGGAAAGAGTATATATTTTTTTGTTTGTCACAAAATTAGTGAGCAATATGCCTCTGTCCCAGCATAGTTCAGAGGTGCTGCTCTACTCTTAAAGATTTCTTTAGAGTCAAAATTGAGAGACCTAGAGGGCTTGTGGTCATTAATGATGCCAGAGGACTTTCTGCACAAAGTGGCTTGTTAGCACCATGGTTCTGACTAACTCATGTAATTACTTTCAGCCAACTTAAATTACCCATCAGTTTCAATTGTAGTGAGCGATTCTGGGAGCAAAATCAGATGAGGTTAACCAGAAGAAGGTTACAGGATCACAAATTATAAGTAACTACATCAGGAGCAAAACTTTGCTAATGGAGGTTTTCTAGTCTACCAGAGAAAGTTTCACAAAAGCTGCTATCAGGATGTTGAAACAGGAGGAGTTCATCTGGGGCAAAAAAAAGGTGTAAATTTTCCAGTTGTAAATGTGATTAGTCATTTAGGTGAATCTTCCAAGAAAGCTTATAGAAAATTCTTTATTGGTAGGAATGTTTAAATCAGATTTGGATATCTTTAAAAGCCAAGATTGGGCAGTTTTAAAGGGTAATTCTACTTTATTTCAGGCAGTATTTGTTATACAGTAAACAAAGTTTGTGTGACAGTATTTTCAGTACCTTCTATTACATCAGTCATAGCATTTCTCTGTGCTCTTGCATGTGTTATTGGATCAATGGATATGCCCTTTTCAAGTAGGGCAGCATGGATGCAAGTGGTAAATGAAATAATCCATTTTTCACTGGCAGTAGCTGAGGGCTACTGTAGATTTGTCAATAGCCTCTCTTGCTGTCCTCTGCAAATGTGATGTGTACCTTGTTTAGAAATGCTTTCTCATCATGTCCTCTCAAGTTGGTATCAGCTGACTTTAAATCAGTTTGAACATAGTTCACAATATTAGTATGGATAAACCCATCAGTTTATTGCATATAGACTTTCTAGTCAGTATTTAGGATAGGTAAGATTAATCCCACTCATAAGGAGAGGCTTTTATAATTTATTGGTGTCATCACCTTGCTTGACTTATAAACTGTTCAATTCATTCAAGAGAGAAAAATCCACATCTCAGGAATGTTCGTTATCCCTCTTTGTGAATTTATTACTCTTTGTAATAGGAAAAGTTTGGATGATAAATATTATTTCATAAAGACTTCAACCATTTCTTGAAAATGAGGCTGATTTGAGAGAAAGCAGCCTGGTGCTTTCAGGTCTACAAGGCTTTGGAAAACACTTCAAAGTTGCAGAAACTATAGATTTGTCTTAATTGCAAAGGAGAGAAGCAAATGTTTGAAATGTGAGTTCTGTGTTGCATTTTATTTGCCTTTAGTGCAATGCTGCTTGTGATAATCATTGCCTGTAATGATTCCTGGTGCTTTGGAGCTTTATACCTACAGCTGGAGTTCAGCGTCAAACACCAAGGTTGGAACCCTCAGTTAAGAAATACTCAACCTGTCCTGCCTATATCTCTTTCTTCTAGTGAGCTACTTAAGAGCAAAAAGCTTTCAAAAAGCCAAGTTATACTAGAACAGTCAACAGCAAAAAGTCCAAGAAACAAGGTAAAACAGAATAGAAACAGGATGTGCTTACTGTGTGCACACTCTCCTTGTCTATAGTCGGAACTGACTCTACCAGCAAACTGCAGTGTCTCTTGGCTCATAGGATTAGGTTTTTTGGTTTCTTTTTCTTTCTTCATCCTGGGACCTAACTGATTGTTTGTTACTGTCAGGAACAGCCCTGGTAAATGTAATCAAACAAAATTTCCCTTTCCCTGTGTGTTAGTGAGAGATGTCCTGAGCTGTGGTTCTTCTGCCATTCCTTTTCACTCAGCAGCCTGTTGCTCTAGCAGTGGATTGTCTCCCTCTTTCCCCAAGTCCTCTTTTCTGTGCACCCAG
Source organism: Todiramphus chloris collaris (assembly GCA_025345505.1). Taxonomy (NCBI): domain Eukaryota; kingdom Metazoa; phylum Chordata; class Aves; order Coraciiformes; family Alcedinidae; genus Todiramphus; species Todiramphus chloris. The sequence continues at coordinate 4,859,563 of JANVCC010000039.1, read as the reverse complement.
CTTTCCCACAGAGTTGGGGATCACTCTGTTCTTGTATACTTTGCAATGACCTTTCTGTATGACTGATTGCTGATCAGTTCCCCGTGTCCTTGGAGGAGTGCCCTGCATTGGCTCCTGGGCCTTGTGGGATGGGAATCTCTTAGCGAAAAAACCCTGCAGCTGTCAATGAAACAGGAGTCCCCAGAGATGGCCAGGTTAGGTTTTGCCAAAGTCGATTTCTGCTGGGTGGAGACTGAAGTAGATTGTTCTTTCTTCTGACTGAATGCTTCTAGAAGCATAATGCTGCATCTCGGTGGAATTGTTTTAGCTGAAGAGGTCTTCATGGAAAACACAGTGCTGATTTGGGAGCAGTTATGAGAGCTTAGAAAGAATTTAAATGAAGATTCCTACAGCACATGCTCATGGGACTTAAAAAAAAAATTAAAAATCATTTAAGGTTGGATTTAAGGATTAGCTGAAAAGGGGAGTTGGGAATCATGTTTATATAAACAAGCAGAAATTGCTTTCTACATACTAATTGGAATTATACATTTCTGTTCTCACATTTATTAATACCAAACTGCTTGTTATCACAGCTAGTAAGAAATAAATCATAATTGTTTTTAGCTATTCTACATAATGAACAAAACCATGATTGCTGTCGGCAGTTGCACTAGGAATTGTTTGTGGGCTTTTATTTTCCAAATAAACACAAGTTTTCTACTGTTTGTAGTATAGAGGAAAACTCTGTCGTGAGCTATTGAAGAACATCCCAATTAAATAGCAGAGAGATGTTATGCTTTGCCATACGCTGAGCACACAATTAGTGGAAAATTTTGAACTGCAATTATTTAGGCTCAGTAGTTTGTGGAAGCTTCTGTACTTGAAACCGAAAAAAAATAATGCTGAAAGTGATAAAACATGACTTATAATACTCAAGAATGAAACTCTACAGATGTGCCAAAATGCTTATCACAGAGGCTGCACATCTACTGGCAGACTCGAGTATCACATTTACCAAAAAAATCACCCTTTGAATAGTCCTGGGTTTTGATAACTGTATTATCAGAGGTAATTTTGTAGAGCATTTTAACAGGCTTAATGAAGAAAGTTGTAGAGTCGCACCGTGTATTGTACAATGGTGTGAAAGAGTTACATGAAAAAAGACAAAGTGCCTCTTATGTCAGCCCTGTTCACAATACCCAACATTTCCATACTTCTTTGCAGTAAAACCTTCAGTACATTTTTGGTTTATTTCCATTCTAATAATTCAAGATGTAATATAATACGGGCTTTGTTTGCTTCAAAGGTGAGCCCAGAGCACATGCATCTGAAGTAGGAAATCGTCATTAGTGAGAAGTGTATCTAAAATTCCTTATACAACACAGCATTGATGCGTGATCTGCAGCACTGTCAAGAGTTTTCTTGTAGTGTTCCTGGAGGTAGCTTGCTGATTGACCTTCTTCCTGAGCAGGGGTCCAAGGACTTTTGGAATTGGACATGCAAGGTAATGTGATCATTTAATTAGCTGAACAATTCACATATGCTGTCATTTTGTAGCTTGGTTTTTTTTTTTCCACTGTCTAGTTTTGTTCCTCTCAGCTTTAGGATGTATCTTTATCTAGTTCCCAATTGAGAGTATAAAGGGTGGCAAAGACACTGTTATTAGTGTTTTTGCGATTAAAAAAGAAGAGTAGAGTTGCTTTTATTCTCCAAAACTCAGCACTTTCCTTTTGCCTCTTGTGAAAGAGCATCAGTGTGAAATTCCAGACTTCGGAGATATTTAATAAGGGCTGAAACTGCACAGCACTCTGAAATTCATTCATGTTTTCCTTTGTGGTGATGTTGCTCAGAGTTCTTTCACTGTGAACAGACCAATATATTATCCCTTCAAGAGCTGTTGTCTTGCATATACTGAACTTAGGATTTCTGATGAGCAGTTAAATATGAGTGAACATCAGATGTCCGAATTGATTTTCATAGCAAATGGCAGTAATGGTAAAATTTTAAAAGTTTAGCTTTTGTTTTTTGGTTTTTTTTTTTTTTTTTTTTCACACACACACCCAAAAAACCAAAATATTTTGAAGTTTCACAGTGACCTGATTTGGCATGTTTCAGAGTGAACTTTCTTTCCCATGAGTTTTAACTGTCTCTTTCTCTTGGTCAAGTTTACACCTTTCGTAATTTCCGCAGCATCTTTCAACTGTGACTTTAATTTTGCAGGCCTCTTACTGTGTGTGGTAGGCTTTCAGGAAAGAACTTTTGTCCTGTGTTTAGCAGCAGTATTTGGGAAAAGTGTTTAGCTTGCTTTCTTGAACTATTCTGATGTCCTTTGCCTTGCTAATTATGAGCAGGAGACTTCATTCAATAATCATAGGGACTCTGCCACTCCTGCATTCCTATCTGGTGCAGGATGATTGAGTCCAGTGGGTCACATTCATTCTGGTCACATTCAGTTAATGATCATATTCAATTTGTGATCACAAGATAGTGGTTTTTATGTGGCTGTCTGCAACATCTATCCACTGTCTTAACGTGATTTTTCATTCTATTGCTTGTACATATAGGAAGAGAAGATTTACTGCAGGAAGGTATGCTAACGGATCTTTATACAGTTACCTGGTATTCTGAAAAGTTGTGTATGAAACTGCCTAATTGTTCTTTGCATATTTATGTGAAAAATGTTGTATTTGGGTAGTGCAGTAGTTTGACTGTAGTGAAGCTGATGGCTCTCTGTCAATGTACTCTCTCATGTGGAAAAACAGGAACTTCTTTTTGTGAGCCTTGTGTTGCCTCAGGGTGAAATTCTTCTCTTTGCACAGGATTATGAATCATATAAGCTGACAAATGCAGACAAAATACAATAAAACATAACAATGGGAATTACTGTAATAGTGGCCACCTTGTATTACTTGTAGCATTAGTAGGCTAAGAATAATTTTGGTTGTGCAATATCATCTTTCCACGGTGAATTCATTACCACATTTTACTGTGATTTCTGATATAAACTCCAGTTTTTATTATTTGAAGATTGTTCTTCAGTAAATATTAATCTAAACTAATCTTCAGTCAAACACTGTGATGATGGTATAATTTTTTTCCAGTCTGCCAGTTCTATTTCTATTTTACTTTATTAATGTTGGAAGTGTGTCAAGAGGCATGGCATTTGCAGTGAGTCCAATACAAAATTCATACAGTGCCAGTTGTGATGTGTCTGGGGATCAGGGTTGTGCCTGCGTGCACCCTCGGTGCTCTTTGGTCCTCAGTTCATTGTGTGACCCAGGAACTCCCAGTTTAGTCATCAGTGGGTGATAACAGGGTTTGAGAAATTGGACTGATTTGGACTGAACACACTGGGGCCTTCCCAGTAAAGCAAACGACTACCTGCTCCAGAACATGTCCTGGTGGGAATGTCAGATGGTCTCAGACTCCTCCAGGCAGCTCCTGCAGTGCATTGGTGTGTTTCTGATCTCCCCAAGTGGACAGGCTGGCAGTCCAGGGGCTCTCCTTGGTGCTCTCCTGCAGAAGTGACCAAAGCGTGCATACATAAGGTCCTTGTTAAACAGTCAATAGAAACCCATCCTGCAGACACAGGAATAGTGACATAGGACAGTCTTGTATACGTAATTAAGAAAGTTGGATTATTTGTAAGCAGTTAAAGATCAGAAATGTACTGCATGTACTGCAGTGGTGACAGAGGACCATGCATCTAGCAGCATAAAGGAATTCAGCAGAACAGTTCTTTGGGGGGTCTTTTGTGGTGCAACCAGAGGTGCGACTGTGGCATGCTTGTAGTGGAGACAACTTTCATGATATGGGCAGACACTGGTGATCTTGCTCAAGAGGTGTGATTCCCCAAGCAAGCACTGCCCTCTGCAGAGCTCCTGACAGTCAGGGGGTTTGTTATCTTGATTTGTTTTTAAACAGTGTATGAGTGCACCACAGAAAAATTATTCTGCAATTGAGTTTAAAGCAGAACTTCCCCTCAGGGTATTCAATCCCACAGAAGTGTAACAAGGCATTTGGCAATTTACTGTCAGCCTACCTGCAAAGCCAGCTCAGACAGGAAGCAGGGACAAGGGCCTGAGCTTAATGGGATCTTTTGGGCCCCTGGGTGTTAGTCCGAGGTAGGGTGGCTCAGAGCCTATTGATGCCCTGAAGGTATGTAACATATTTTCCTATCAGTTTAATGCTGTCAGTCATGACCTTCTGACAAATGAGATCATACTGCTAATGCAACTAGAATATCTTGTTTAGTCCATGTAGCCCTGATTACTTGGAGAAGACAGAGCACTGCACCAAAACTAGCTAGTGGTTTTGAATATAAATAACAATCTATGCAGGCTTCTAAATAAATAATGCCATTAATCCAGTGTGTGCTCACTTTATTGTGTGTTTCATTTATTGAAAAGAATCAGAAGCAATATTGTGTTATTTATTCCTAGAATAATGTTACTATAGTAACTGTTGTACCTTATTGTTAGGTATTTAGGAGTTTTAAAGTTACTTGAGGGAGAGATCAGAAATTTGTGAAGTAATTGGGTATTTTCAATAAGAGAGGGGTTTGCCTTCCTTGAGAGCAAGAAACCTGAGAGCTTTATAAAATGCAGGGTGGGGAGGGGGAATGGAAGGAGAGGAAAGGTTGTTGGATGTGCAGTGGCTGGTATTGCACTAACTTGGCTCCTTGTTATCATTGTTTTACTGTGGTAGTTTTGAAATGTGGACTGTGTGGGTAACCATGGAAACAGAAACTCTACAAAGTGAGGACCTAAACACAGTATAGTAAGAATCCTTCAGATGCAATTAACTTGATTATTACAGATAAAATACCCCCCAAATCTCATACAGGGTAGGTGAAAACTACTGCTTCACCATGATTCCCCAAACCTGGAGTTTTCTGAACATGCCTAGAGAGGCTGCCTTACTGCTACCTAGATGCCAAATCTAGTGGGACTGTGGGGACTGGGACTGGTGAGAAAACCCTCGAGGTGCTGCAGCTGTCTTTGGAAAGCAATTGCTGGTACTTGGGACGGTAACTTAGTTTCTCAGGCCTCATGGGATTATTGGCATGAAGAGAGCATAGGATAGTACACCTCTGTCCTCTAAAGGCCAGTCATGTTGTCATCTTAAAGAAGGTCCTGAGCAGGTGTGAGGAGAGCTGAGAAGAATTTACTTGGCATTAATCCCTTTTTTCTTATTCAAGCACAGTTTTCCAGGTTTGTTGATGTGTTTTCCTATACTTTCCAATGTGTTTCATATGCTAAAACTGCACCTGTGTTCGCATACTAAAATCCTGAGAAAGTTTAGCACTATGTTTCTGTAATGGCTGTCCATTTGAAATTGTATTTGGCAGCATCATAGCATCTCAGTCCTTAGAATACTCTTATTTCATGTGCAGGTTTGTTTCTCTGACACTGTGGTTAGTTCTGTGCTACAAAATTATCCCCATCCTCCCCCTTATTTTAGCAGAATTCTAAATTAAATCTAGGCAATTTGTTAACTACAAAATGGCAAAACAAAAACCTAAACCAAACATAAGCTTCTTCTGTGGTAAGGAGAAAACTAATTGTATTGTTTTTTTTTGTTTTGTTTTGTTTTCTTAAAGAAAAAACCAACAAACTTTTGTAAGATAATAGTGATGAATAATTCTGAATTAAAATTAAGAGGTTTAGACATTTGGAAAATTACAATGATAAACTGAATTTCTTGGACTGTCTCAGGTTTATTCGGGATATGGAAAAAAAGTACTCGTACTTTGGAAACACAGTACACTTCAGTGAAATGCCATTGTCGGCAACTGTTCCTTTGTCAGAAAAAAAGATTTGCTTAATTAATCTGTCCCTGATTACTTTTAAAGTGCAATATGTGGTAGGTAATATGCAAGCTGGTTATTACCTTAGATTCATTTTTATGTCATTATGAATTATTAAAGCAATTATAATTCACCATTCAAAGGACTGAAGGAAGTAATACATGTTCTAAATTTCAAGAAACGCTTTACTTGTGAAAATCTCTAGTGATGCTAAGACTGGTATTAATGTGCATAAGGTGAGCAGGTTTTTAGCTAGTCTGGTAATAAAAAGTTGTGATAGAGTGAAAATATGGAAGAGTACTTTATAAACAACATTTTAAATCTGTGTATCTAAAATCTGTTAGATATAGTATTTATAGTAAAATAATACGGTGCATAGCACTTACCTATGGTATTTGTTGCTGTATTTCAAATATCAATTATTAGACTAAAATTCAAAATGGACGTACATACCTTAGAACTCCAGAATTACAGTAAGTTGCTTCAATACACAGGGGTAGGTGTTGACAATTGTTTCACCAAGACTAGATTCCTGTTTCCTTTTATTTCACTATGCTATGTAGACCTTGAAAACTAGAAGGTCTAGAAAAATAGCAGTAGCAATCTGAATTTGATTCTGGACTAATAAACATGATTCAAGGATAAAATGGTATGGGACTAAATGTAGAGCAAAACAAATATTACTGGATTTCATTCTTTGCAATACATCAGTTTTGCACAAGACTGAGTGCTGTTGCCCCAGTCATTCATACCACTTAGGCGAATGTTTTACTCTAAAAAAAACCCCATAATTCATATTATTTGCAGCTTTAGAGAAGTCTTTGAATGGCACAAAAAAAGGAAGGGTATGTAAAACAGAATTATACAGGCATTTGTGTCCCAAACATAGATGTTTTGTGACATGATTTCACCAACTTGTTTATATAAAAATATATTTTGAAAAATAGACTTGGGCAGAATTGGAGGAGTAGCGCTGGTTTATCGTTTGCCATGTTGGTGTCGGGCTGTTGCCATGGGAAGAGCAGCATTTTCACGTTCTAGGAGTCTGCAGCTAATTTGCAATGGACAGCTGCGAACTTATAACAGCAGTATTAGACAAACGTAGAAAGCACCTCCTCTGGATCTGTAATTCAGTGTACAGGAACCAGGTAATACAAAAGTTTCCCAAGACTGCCATTTTATTTCTACAGCTACTCTACTCCCAGTTGTTGACTTGAACCAAAATTGTATAATGAGCATTCTAATGTATGTCGGGGCCTTTCAGTCTCCTTCCTCTGCACTGTTCAGCCCTGAAGGTAAAACTTCCAACAGCATATGATAATCCACTCCTAAAATAAATATGTGCAAGCATTATAATTAATCTGACAAAGTTCTAACTAAGACAAGTGTATTGCCGGAAGATTTTGTTTGCAGAATGTCACACAGACTTGCCGACAACGCGCAGGTGTATTTGTATTCTCAGCTGCAAGCGTGGATAATTCTTTTCATTGTTTGAGGTGACTGTGCACTGCAGCTGCAAAGTACACTGCAGAAATAACGGTTGTCGTACAAAAGCTTCCTGTGTGCTGTCAATACAAATGGCTTGCAGATAGTTTTTCAATTGCCTCTCATTATGACATTGCAGTTCTGAAGCTGTTGAAATCAGCTTGCAATGGTCTACCTACCAGGGCAAATTTTGTCCTCCACCTAACCCTCACAGCAAGGCTAATAGCTGTTCAAGAGGCCAATGGATCTTAATAAAAAATGGAAATGGTTTTGTCCCTTCATTTTAATTAACATTATGTCTACATTTCTATGATAATGGATAATTAAGTGAGTTACCTTGACATTGGAATGTTCTTGGAAATAATTTACTATGCAATTTCATTAGGTTAAAGACATTTGTCTGTTTTATTTTGAATGGAAGTTTCATCATAAATATTTCTGAATATGATTTATGCATAAACTAATTATTATTCACAGAGACAGGATTTTACAAACCGCAAAATTCATTATGTGCATTTTAAAAATCTTTTTGTGATCATACATGTAACCCATCTCATCTGTTGCTTCAAAGATTTTTTTTTTTTTAAAGTCTTTTTTTTTTTTTTTTATTCCTGCAGCCTCTGATCTTCTGTTACTCTATAAACACATCAAGAGGCAGAGAAGCATTCTCAGGGAATGTTATCATATTGGGGATAGCAAAACAAAAAGTTTTCCTCCATAAGGGTTTGTTTATTACACTTCAGGGAAAAATGTTAATCAATCAAAAGTATTCTTCAATAAAATCCGAAAGAATTATAGAGAGGCAATTTTTGCTTGTGTTTATTCACCAAAGCAGCAGAGCATATGCCTTTCAAGCAAACTGCTGTATTCCCCAGTAGCATCCTTGTTCAAGCACAGCTGTGTTGTAGAATATATTCCCTTTACCTAAAATAAAATAAAAGTATAAAATGAACTTTCTAGATCTAGTAAGGATCATGTCTTATTCTTAAATCTTCTAGCATATCTATTTATAAGGAAATAGAGGGTGCATGCAGGCATGTTAGGTCCTTTTTGCTGTAATGTACCATCAGAAAAATATTTGAGTAGCAGTTCTGTTCCTCAGCTTCTTACAGGGTCAAGACCTCAATTCAAGAAACTGCTTAACGTGTTCTGTTTGTCCTACAGAGATACTGTAAACTCTACTGCAGAATTTCTGTATTTTGAGAGGTGCCCACAGCTCACAAATAATGGTAGAGTTGCAAAATGTTGCACTATTTTTCATTTAATAGAAGTAATTCTATCAAAATATGCATTTCAAATATCCCCTGGGAAGGGTCATTAAAATGAAGGACAATCATTAATTCATAGTTTCTGATAGCATTGTCTACTACGTGAAAAGTAACAGGAGACCACAATTTCCTTCACAACTGTAGAGATTAGTCTTCAAATGTACTGACAAAGAGCATTTTTAATGTCAGATTTGTAGAAGTTTTCAGAGATCTACTACTTTGTGATGCAAATTACCAACAGCATCATGGAAGAAAATTACACATTTGTTTGTTTTAAAGTATAATAAACTATCCTGTTCCAGCACTGCTGGTTTGCATACCATGGGCTAGGAGAGGGGCAGGTGATGAAGAGAGTGGGAAGTGAATAATGTTTTGACATTTAGTATTTTAGGACAGTATTTAAATAGATGATGTGATCTGTGAAAGACCATTTCATGTGGTATTGCTGCAGGAAAAAATGTAACAGTAATAATCAGACTATTAAAAGGTACAGGAATATCAGATGTCTCTTGGAAACTGGAACATTGTTTAGTAACATTTGTCTGTCTGTAATAAATCTTTCTGAAGCCTAATCCTGCAGTTGATTCTCTCACTGAAACTGGAAGTTCAGGACATGGGGATAGTAGGGCTACACTTTGCCATTGATTGAATCATCTGTTGGATCCATGGGAGCAAAAGGGCAATTTCAGTTTTCATAAATCTGATGTATTCATGTGCTAATACTTGAGATGTGCCAATTTGTAATATTTAGTGGCATAGTTATATTTTTCTGTGTGTCTCAGCTAAAATCTGGACTTGTCTTTGTGTTTATATATAGTTCTTTGTTATTTTCAGTCAGCAGAAAACATTTTGAATTGCAAGTAAAGGTGTCTTACACACTAGGTAAGTGTTCCTTTATAGATAGGTATCATGGGTTGAAGAACCATTTTCAGATTCCAGCTGTTTCATTGCTTTGAGCCTGATGCAAAATTCCAGGCTTATTCAATAGATAGAGAGCAAATCTGCTTTTTCTTTAGAAATAACATTTTCAGATACAGTAAGGTAAAGAAATGGAAAGTTTTTCTGGAACAGTATACAGCTTTCTGAGGAGGTCCGATGACAGAAAATAATCCTGTTGTATTTTAGATTTCCACATAGCACATAACAAATATATTTGGAAACTCAAGTCAAAAGTTGTTGAAAAAGAGAATTCTCTTTAATATCAAGCATGAGTGCTGTCTTTCTGCTAAAAAGTTTTTTCTGAGGCGTGACAGTAAAAGCCCAGTGATGTCATGTTTCTACATGGCACAATGATCTGAACAGCTAAGTCATATGGATTCTAGGAGATGGCCTAATACATCATCTGCAAAATTCATGGTTCTTAATTTTAGACAGATTTCATGCTTTGGAGATGCAATATAATACACAGAAAAATTAAAAATAGCTCAATTAAAAAAAAAAAATCAACTTTTGTCCCTAGTGAAAGCATAATGTCTCCACTGCTGCAAGTACTTGGGGCATGTGGGGCATGGACCATGTGGCCAATGGATTAGTCATTCAGTGGCAAAAAGATGAATAATGCACTAGTAAACTAATTGACCTGTTGCATTATTTAAAATGCAGTATACAAGGGTTTGCTGTGATCGTACTGTCCTTAGAGATACCTGAAACCTGAAGACCATCACCTGGCCTTGCTGTGAAAGTAATTTGGCCCCTACCAAATTCTTACTGAAGCCATTGCTCAAGTGTATAATTAAATTCCCACAACTTGCACCCCTCTGGTTAGTTGTAAAAAGTCTTTTTCTGTGCCAGCTGCCGATATAGTGGCAGTGCCTTTCCCATGGTGGGCTGTGGTGGTTAGGTTAGGCTGGAGCACGTGTGTATTGTACAGTCAGGGCTTGGGCAGAACACTCTTTAACGGCTCCCAGGAAAGTGAAGGTTTTTAGTATCACTCTTGGAGTTCTCTCTGTCTTGGACACCATCAACCTCAAGTTACAGTGATGATGAGTAGTGCTATTAATCTGATACAAGAGCTGAGAAGGCTTTTTCCACTACAACAATTGCGAGAAATCAGACAAGCAAATATTTTGCTGCTTTATCATCTCCCTTGCTCTGTCCAGTTCTACCCCCTCCCTGCATAGTCAATTGAAATAAAGAAGACTTCAGGATCTGTGAGGTATTGTAACCCTGCATCCTGCATGAAGGGCTCCAGGCTGCCTGTCTCCCTGGCCCAACACCCACTCTCTGTAGCTTGTGAGTTTGGAGAGCTCAGTGAGCCATCACCTTCTAAAATATATACTCTGTGGGATTTCTTATTGGCTGGATCTGGGGACTGCTACTGGTGTAGTACCTATGTGACAAGGAGCATGAGCCACCAAGGTGCTGGAAAGTCCACTGTTTGTCTGTGTGACTGATAACTGTGAAGCTGTCATCTTCAGTTCTTCTGCAAAATGAGTTTTCAAGCCATTCCTTGACACTGAGTCCTATGGTGAAAGGGGAGAGCAAGAGGAAAAGAGAGGAGTAAGAAGAGTGTTTCAGTCTGGGGTGACAGAATGCCCAAAATTAAAACCTCAAATTGTTCACAGAAACAGAAATCTAATTTCTATACAGCCTGTAGCACGCTGCCCGTCTTATTTGCAAAGCCTTGGTAATTGGTTGAGTAATTTTTCCAGGGAGTTTGTTTTACAACGATTGTAAACTTAAGATCTCTTTCAGCTCCTTCTACCCACCCCCACAAGGCATCTTATTTTAACAGCAACCAGAAAAATAGTACCTATTTGTGCTTGGAGCTCCTCGATCATTATACTTTTACTGCAGAGGGATGCACTAAAGAACAATTCTTAGCCCCTTTTGTTGTTTGTTTTTTTCCCCTCACAGTCCGTTAACAAGGAAATACTCCAGATTTGAATTTTTTTTCTTCTTTTCAATATTGAATCACACACTGACTTTAATGGGAGCAGAGATTGATAATGCTAATTAGCTAATAATTAATACTAAATAAGTCCTAGCCTAACCTAAGATAAAAATATGCAGTTCAGCATGGACTATCTCATATTGGTACTGCTATTTAATAGAGGAAAACTAAAACGAGCATGATATTTGAGTTTCTTTCTAAAAATTATCCCTGTGTCTTTCTAAAGATCTAGAAAAAAATCTAAAAATCTAAATTATTTTCCTTCCATCAGTGTTTCCAATCAATCATTAGGCCACCTAACTGAAGTGGATATCCAGAGCTTTACTTCTATTTTATGAAGGAGTCAGGCTTGTTAAACTGAAATAAATCAGAAGATTTTTAGAAAGACGAATCATTGACTTAATTTGTTAATATACATGCTGAGGGAAAGAAAAGAGATTCAAGATAAACTTTTGTAGCAGGATGATTTTTTTCTATTATATACTGTAGATACTATATAACCTGTTGAAAAAGAATCTAAAAATTGAAATGTTTATGCAGTTCTAACTGGATTCCAATGTCATGGAAGTACTTTCTTTATTAACATAGACACTGATATTGAAAATACTGCAAAGTAGCCCATGCATTATACACAGCTGTGGTAAGAGAAATTTTAATGCAAAAATGTTTAAAGCGTGTCTCAAAATTGCATAAGAATCTGTTTTATAACCTCACCTTTGACACTTTGTTCGATATGCTGCAGCTAATATGATGTACATGCCCAAAAAGTGCCTATGACTCATCCATTTAAATATATTTCCAGCTCTAATTTGTGCTGAATATTCTTTATATAGAATATATAAAATAAAAAACAATCTTGAGATCTTATAGGAGAGTCAGTTAAGATTCTTTATGGGAAAGAATTTTTTTACTAAAACCTTTGTGAACACCTGGATGACGCAAAACACAGGGAGGACAGAAATGCATAAAGTTCACCTGCTTCTTGAGAGGATCCCTGTCCATGCTCTCTCTGTTTCTCTGCATACTAGCAGCCTCATTTTTTGTGCCTGCACCCTCACGCCTTCTCTGAAAAAGGCACTGTTTGCAGCTGACAAGTTACTCAACTTCAGGCCTAACGTTAATGTGATAGACAAGTCTGCCATGCTAACAAAAAGTTTCTCCAAGTACTAGAGTCCTTGTGAAAAAGAAATATTTTTTCTTTTTTCTTTTTTTTTTTTTTTTAATTTCTGTCTTTCTTTTTTTAATAGAACACAAAGTATGAAGGCTCATCTAAGTAGGAAAGATTCATCAAACACTCTAATTAAATACATGACAGCTGGTGAATTAGAGCATTTTGTCTTAGCCCTGCCATCCTATAATACTTTATAATCCTGAGACTCCAAAGTATGAATTAATTATGCCTATAAGTATTCTGATACTCAGCTAAAGGGGAAAATAATCAAAAGCAACCATAAAAGGTCTCTCAGAAAGGAGGCAGTATTGCTAATAATGAGTACATAGGACCAAATGATTTCCAGATTGCTTGTCTTTCCTTTGGAGATGCTTTGCAATAGAATATGCTTGTATTATAAGAGTACTTGGTTAAAGAAACTGCTTGTTTTTAAAATAATGTTTTTATTTAAATAATTTTTAAAAAAATCACTTTTTTTTTTAAAAGCCATGTGTTAAATATCAGTTCTTAACAGGTAGCATAGTGAAATGATGTAATCATCAGCCTTGCAAAGATAAATATGATAAAGAAAATAAACCCCACAGTTTTAGAGTAGTCCTGTTGTCTTCATGAAATGGAAGCCTAGAGACAAATTTGTGCAGATGCTCATATGTCCTAAGTTTGTTTAGATTTGCTGGTAAAGATGTTTTGGTTGCTTGTGTTACTTCAGAGGAAAAGAAACAGGACTCAAGTAGGAATTATCATGCTGTTGAGTTAAGGGAATTTAGGATATTGTTACACTGAAATATTCCAGATTTGGGGCATTTAAATTTTGAGCATCGATAATCAAAGACTAAGTGTTTCACTGAAAGTAGATACTTCCTTTAAAATTTTTTGCTCTGTCAGATGGGTATTTCAAAGGAAAAACTTTTAAGCAGCCCTTGTGGTTTGTGTTAATATTGTTCTCAGCTTGAACTCCCCACCCCCCCAATCAAGATTTAAGAGGGCTTTTTTCCTGAGGCTTTCTAACTTGAGGTCTTCTAATTGAAATACATGGTACAAAATGTAAAACATGTATCATTAGGTTTCTATTCCTGTACGTTTTGAACAAAACCAGGCTCATATAATAGGTATGACATGCATTTCAGCAGCCATCTTTTGTAGCTTTCCTGGTTTCTAAGACATAAAGCATAATATTTCTTTTTCTAATTTGCCTTTCTGCCTGTTGATTCATTGATTTTATTGGTTTGTAAGAAGCTGTGAAATTACATTGACCAATTGTACCAATTCCTGGAGTTTTGGATGTCCTCAAAATCCATCTAGAGCAAATTCTTTATTTGTGAGGATTATTTCTCCTTTTGGTCAGCAGAGGGTGATACGTTAGTAACATGGCTGAAATTGAGGAGATGATCATTTCAGACAAACTTGGAACAAAATTCTGGAGAATTCACATACACTTGAGTCAAGACCACTCCTTGGTTCTGCTATAACTTTTGAAGTTGCTTTGTTTCAACCCACTGAAATTACCTACTAATTTACCACAGTTGTTAACTAACATGGTTCACGAACTACCAACCTGATTACTGTTATTCATGAAGCTCAAGTAATAGTACAGTTCCTGAAATTCAAGTGCTGTCTGCTCTTTACTTAGTTAATAGATGTGCTCTATATGGAACAAAAGAGGAGAAAGATGCCAAACACTTCTTAGGATTAAAAAGACTTTGAAGAAATCAAGAAATTTTTTGACTTGTGATTTTAGCATGCTCAGTGTAGTTGAGAGAAGTGCCTGTTCAGCGGTCTGCTTGAATGGAGAAGGAATGCTGAGTATGATTTAAGTAAACTGATTCCCCTTTTAAAGGATTTTGCCTTTTTTCCCTAATCCATCTACTGATGTGCCATTTTGATATTAAAAAAATGTGGAAAAAACAGCTCTTCTTGGGTCAGCTTACATAAGAAAGACTTTCACCAAATAAGACATTTTCATTATTCTCATGGGCTGAATAATAACTTGGCATAATCCTGAGAAATGCTTGGCAGGAGATTCTCCATTGCATTCTCCAATTACTGCTAATCAGAAAATTATGCAGATTTGTCCTTTTTGTGGGCTTTGAAATTTTTTGGGGGAGGTGGAGTGTTTGGTCGTTGGGGTGGTTTTTTGAGGGGATGTTGTTTTTTTCTTTGTGTGTGTGTTTTCATTTGTTCATTGGTTTTGGGTTTTGCTTTTGGGTTGGTTTTGGTTTTTTGGATACTCCATAGTGTGCTTTCTGAAAAATGAATGTCAGAGAATTATTCAGGTTGGAATGAACTGTGGGAAATCCCTAGTCCAACTTCCTAGTAATTTTGGCTCAGAAGTCAGTCAGTGTGGTCAGGTGTGATTTATCTTTGTAAATCCATGACAACTGTTTCTGGTTTTGGCTTTCCTGCCACCTGCCCTGCATGCTTGAGCAATGGGCTCATCTATCTTCCTCGCTTGTCTTTGCATCCACCTCCAGTGTACTATTTTTTGGCGATCAGTCATGACTTCCCTGCTTAGCCAAGTCAGTGCCCTGATACATCTACTCCTTGTCCTGAATACTAGGATTGGAGAGGGTTGTTCTAAAAGACCTGCCAGCTGCTTTGAGCTCCTGTGCCCTTCAGAAATGCCTGAGGTCACTCTACCAGCTCCCTGATTAAATATTTGTCCATGTGGCTTGTAATTTCTACTATTCCTTATCTTGATTTGACTTCTTGAGTGTGCTTTAGAAAAAGCCTCAAACTGTCGCCTGAAAATGTTGTTGTGACACATCATGGAGGCCCAATGGAGAACAGTTGTTTATGTGAGAGAATGGGCGTATGATTGAATTCTGTAATGCAGCACGTCAGTTCAGACAGACACGTTTCAGTCTTGAACTAGGTAAAATGTTTCAGTTAATTTTGACATTGTGATGTATGTCTGAATAGATAATGTCATAACATTTCTTTTCTAGCGAATACACCAAAATGGAAACCAAAAAAGTATACATTGAAATTTGTCTAAACTTCAGATGGGATGAAGTGGAATGAAAATGAATGTATGTATGTCAGAACTTTTGATAGGGAACTTAAAATTTTTGTGAGGTTTAGTTAACAGTTAAAATGCCAGTAGATGGCACTCAGGAATCTATAATGTTGTTACATGTGGGGCTTTCTATGACCAATGCAACTTGATGCTTTGCAGTGCTGGGTGTAGCTCATACCACACACCAGTGCTTTCATGACTTCTAATGGGTAGAAATATTCATATGTCATGGGAACAACTGATACCAGAGGTGACTGACTTGGGGTATGATGGTAACCTTCCCTGACTGGGAAGGTAATGAGTCCTGGTTTGAATGTTCTGAACTATTTACTGTAAAGCGAGCTGCAGTATTGTTTGCATATTAAAATATTGTACTAGTTTACTGTCTTTTGCACTGCTTTCTAATGCTGTCCAGTGGCATAGATGCCATCATATAATCAGTTTTCAGTTTTGATTACAGCTACCAGCAGGAAACTGGGGGTTGACAACTATAGGTAAAATGTGGAAAAAAAACCCCCAAGAGACAAGAAACAAAATAACAGTTCAGAGATAATTAAGGCTGAGAAACTTTTATTTTTCTGAGAACTTTTGTACTACTGTTCTGAGGAAAGCTGAGTGTCCACTGAAGATAAACATCCACTTGTTGTGTTGTTTGGGTCTGGGGTTAGATAATCATTTCCACCTTAGTGCAGATTTTTCTCAATGAATAATACACATCACATTTAAATAATTTGTATTAATACTTCTGGAATTTTTTCAGTGTTGCAGTGAAACACAGGTATACTTCATTGTGATTCTGGTCATGTTTAAGGGAACCTAGGTGCCGCCTTTACAGGTATAACTGGGCTTTTCTCCCACTAGATGCACATTTGGAACCAAAAAGATAACACCACTGTCTTGTACAACCAGTAGTTCTATCTTCCTGGCTTCTACTACCTTGGGTTTGTGTACTTTTATTTTCAGAAATAGATCTGTAATTAATAGATCCAGTTAAGAATGGTCTAACCCTGTAGTCTCAGGTAAAGGTCTAAGGTTTGTAAAGGTCTGCAAGTTTATAAACTTGCAAAACTCCACCATTTTCTGCTTTTGGAAGGCTCTGTCAGAGGCCTGCTCATTCAGTGCTTCAAAACATTTTTATTAGGAATCCTGAGCTTATTCTTGGACTGCTTATCTGTTTTTTACACAAATTCTGGTAGCTTTTCCCCTTCTCTGGTCTGACTTCTCTTGGGTATTTTTCAGATATGTCTTCTCAGTAGACAGAGTGCTTCTCTGTTTTTTACTAAACAAGCTAAACTCATCACGGTCCATAAGGAAAACCTTCCCCTGGTGATTCTAGATTATGATATTTCCCACACCACCCTCTTTTTTTTGTTTTGTTTTGTTTTCCCCCCTCCCCTCTATTACCACATAGAAAAAGCCCTGAATAAAACCAGATATTTACAATCCTATTACATAGACACAGTCATTACTTCAGTCTTACACTATATGAATCTTGAGAAAGATTCATCTGTGTGGATCACTTCTCTTGTATACATCTAGATTGGAATGCACTGCATTTTTCCATAGTCTCTTCAGAAGTAGTTTTTCCCTAAATATAATTTTCCTTGAGGTACATGTCTAAAACAGGTCAGGTGTACTGTTCTTTACATGTTCCTTTTCGTTTTTTGACTATGTGGGGTAACTGAACATTGCAGAAGCCTTAAGTCAGCTGGTCAGGGCTGAACAAATGGTATTGGACCAAACAGTTAAGCCTTATTGGATCTAAAGATGAAAAAAATCTTAGAAGTTATTCAGAGGTCCAAATGAACTACTGAACTGTAGTCCCAGTCCAGAAAGTACATGCACATTTGGGACTTTTCAACAGTGGTGAAATTATTTATTTTGAACAGGTGCAGATGAAGCAGGACTGAAAAGACCTGGGCAGACTAAACCTGAGGACCTGTACAGATTTTAAAGCCTGTGTTGAAGGGAAATACATAGATTTTTTTATTTATTTGTTCATTTTTAAATGTAGATGACAATTTGCTTGAACTGTCAGCTTGGCAGGTTCTTCATACCCTTTTGTTAGCTAATCAAAGACAGATTGCAGTCAGGAACCATATCTAAATTTATTAAGAAAATTAATAGAGCATTTAAATTTTTGTGGAATGAGGCTAAGATACAATAAGCATTTGCAGCAGCAGATATTCATTAGCTGTTATGTTGACCTGGTGCCTGTGTGTGTAATGAGAAATTGACAGCGAGATTCAGACGAAGACAATAGTGCTAATAATAGGAGTTGGAATCATTAGAAAAAAAGAACTAATATTATACATGTGTCAGATTTTATTTTTCATATTAATCCCTCTGTGTATATTATGGATGCAAAGTCAGGGTTTGGAGGGTTATGTTTGCCTAATCCTGGATTTTTCATTCCTTCTCTGTTCTGTAGATCTCGATATGCTCGTGCTGTGAGAGTGAATTTTATTTATTCATTTATTTATATAGCACTTTCGGAAAATGATCAACTTGGTTCAAAGTTGAGAAGCTAATTGTGTTTTTTCTTAAATGTATCAGTCTTTCTGAGTTAGATTTCCATGAAAACAAATCCTTGCAAAATTTCAGCACATTGTTCATGGGTTTTAGCACAATTAGGGAGTCATGCTAATCTGTGTCTGCTTTATGTTTATATTTTTTTAATCTAATGAAAATTGCACTCACCCCCTCCCTGTTTTTTCTCTTTTTTTTTCCTAATGTAACTTTTTAAAACATCCATAGAGCTTATGGCTAGATACGATACTTGCTTGAGGTTAGTTTTCACTTTTAGAGAAGTGACCTTAGCAATCTTTTCTGGGAATAAATGCGTGCAGTTGGGATTAGTTCACCTATGAGTACTGTTCAGCACTTTAAACAAGAGTATATAATTGAAGTTAAATTAGTTTTAAATTGTTTGGGTTTTTTTTTTTTTCCTGTCTTGGAATCGCAAGCATTATCAACAGTGAGTTCTGTTTAGGATGGACTTTCAAGATACAATGATTCTGAATGCTGCAAAACAAGGTGGACCTGTATTTGAAAACTTGATCATCTGTGTCAATCACTAATGTATGCAACGCTAAATTTATATACTGTACTTTATAAATTATTCTAGAATTGGCATTGATGATTGTTGTTCTGTGGTTTAAGAACAAAAAGAAGAATTAGTAATGTTCTCAGTATGTTTTATGCTTTTTATTTTGTGTCCAGATGAATGTGCTTTTTAATTTTTTTTTTTTAACACACAATTTTAAATAATATAACCAATTCCTAATGAGTTGTACAGTACTGAGAAGTTTTCTGTTCCTGTTGTCCAAATGCATTTACTTTCCAGAACATTAGTATATTGTTCATTGGCACCAGCTTCAAGCCCATTCTCATGTTAACTATCTTGCGATGCAGGCAGCAAGCGAAAGTATTTGCTTTAGGGAAGATAAGCCATTACTTTGAGCATCAGCTTTCTACTGCCTACTAACCCCAGGTTCTCTGTGCTGCTACTTGTTTTCCGTAGGTATCAGATTCTCTGGTGATTTCGGATTAGGAGAGAATTTCATTAAGATGCATGGATTTGAGATTTTTTTATGCATCATGCAGGGGTGGTGGCAACTGTAGGTAGCTATTGCCACACTTCTGTAGTGAAGGGAAGGTCCTGGGGTGAGGTTAACGGAGTGGATGGCTTTCATGGTTTGGGGTAGCACTCTTTGCTCCCAGCCTTCCTGTGGATCTCCTGGGAACGTTCCCTTCTCTGTACTAGTGCCGAGTTCTCCATGTCTCTGAAAGTGCAAGCCGTGAAGCTGAACTGTTTTGGGTTTGGGCCATCTGGCTTCAATATCTCTTCATTTCTTTGTGGAATCCAAATGAGTTTAGTCCCCTGGTAGATGCTGGATGCCAACAGGAAGCGATACGGTTGACAGTACTGCCAGCAATTCAGGACAGACATTTCAAAGCAAGCCAGTGTTTATCTGCCAGCTCTAATACAGTATTTAGAATTACATTAGAGTGGCAAAGCAAAACTTAGGTGAGTGAATGTCACTTCTCTCCTTGGTCCACAGCTTCCACGGTTTCTTATCTTCCTCTCTTGCTGCTCTGCAAATGCAGATCTTATACTATATTCTCTTCACACACTGTTGCCAGTTCTTAAAAGTTTGAGTTGAACTAGCTGATCATCTGAGCCAGCTCTGTCCCACAGGCAGTCAGCTTTCCTAGTAGTTCAGTCCCACCAGGCTTAGCATGCCTATGGCCCTGTTGGTTTTTGCCATTCTTTCAGACTTTCATCCCTTCACTCGCTATTTGTTTTTACCTACTGGGATTGAACTGAGTTGTTTCGGTTCTGTTTCAAAACTATTAGAGATATTTCCACAGGAGCTGGTGGCTTCTTTACAACTGGTAGGACATCTTATAAAAGAAAGGAATGAATGTTGTTCATCTTTACTTAAGTTTTAGCCTACTTACTCTGTATACCTCATAGCTTGTTTTCTTTCCTGTGATGTTAAGGCCTATAAACAGTGATCACAGACACTGACCAACCTTTACGGCTGGTACAAAGCAACAAATCTTTGAAAGCTTCAGTGTTTCATCCTGAGGAGAAGCAATCATTCTTCTCATGTTTTTCCTTCCTGTTGAAGGCTGAGGTAACTTTTCTTCTGCTGCAGACAGAGCTGACATCTCAGGAATTTATAATTCCAGTGATTATTCCAGAACTCCAAAGTTTTGTTACTAGTAGAGGGACAAAAGCTGGGATAAATGTGTGTGTATAGTACTGAAGTGTGCCCTCTCTTTTTTGTTTCCCTCAGGCCTATCACAGAAGTATGTGTAAAACTCAGTGAGGCAGAGATCTCTCATCTGACTGAGCAATCATTCCAGTGCTAGAAGGATGTTAATGATGTTTTACCACCTAAAAGGGTGATGAAAGGAGACGATTTAAACACCTGAGCATGTATAATTTAAATGTAATAAAATCACAATATGAGTTCTAAGTAGAAAAATTAGCATCACTAATTTGTGCTTGCTGATTATTGCTGTAAGCTTAAATTTTTAATTTATTTATTTTTTTTTTTATTCAGATTGCTAGAGAATTCAGGTGTCAGGATACCTGACACCACATGTACTCTGATTTCTGGCTGGCACTAGCTTAAAATCTTTCCCTGTCTGTCAATTATATGTTGCATAGTTTGATTCAGGGCTGCTAAGAGGGAAAGACTGAGCAGCAGGTGGGCATCTAACAGTGCTCATTATAAAGGGAACCAACCTGCTTTTATTTATTAGTCTGCCGTCAAAAAGTACAATATGAAATGGACCAAGCCATCATAATTAGCATGTTGTGCAGATAGGGTGAGAGATGAGAATGCTTATACCACATGTGTTACTCTCATAGTCACGCCTTTTCTGTCTAAGACAAAAGTTATAAATAACAGAAGTACAAACAATTCCTTTGCTGCTGTAGGAAGGCCTCAAGGTTACTAAGCACATGTGTGACATAAATGCAGTAGAGCATTTTAATTAGATTCTTTCACCAGAACTCCTGACCTTCTGTGTAGCACATTAATGTATTTTACTAATTATAAATGCAATTAAAAAGTACTGAAATAAAATTAGGCTGATCTATCTAATTTACATTAAGCACTTTCAAATTATGCAGATTTTCAAAGTCTTTTTCTTTCTTTCTTTCCTTTTTTTTTTTTTTTCTTCCAATTTGTGTTACAGGAAAAAATTGTCTGCATTAAAACAGCTGGAAAACAACCTTGTAGCAAAACAAATTTCTTTTCTGTGATTATTCACAGTGTGTGAGTTAATTTTCTAGGCAGTAATATGCTTCGCTATCATTAGGGTAGTGACTCATAGAATAGAACCCATATGTGCATTGGATGCAGTGGCGTGGTATAGTGGCTGTGTACTTCTCAAATTTTTCCTTATGGCAGTTGGGTTCAGAGGCTAACTAGGAAAGAAATACTGATATAATGGTCAAAAGCAACAGATTTATAAACAGTAAAGAAACAGCAAAAGCAGTGTGCGAATAATATAGGCAAAACATCTGGTGTGTTTAGTTGTTAAAGCAGGCTGACTCTGCTGTCTATGTTATTTTGGTAAGACTTTTATAGTGCTTTATAGTTTTAGACATGAAAGGAGAAAAATAACATTTCATTATTATTTTTGTCCAGTATCTAAATGCTGGTGGGCAATGTGCAGAGAACATAACACAATACTTACCCTAGAGAGATTATGGTCTAATTTTAGATGGGCTGCAGAAACAGGGTATCACTAAGTTCTGAACTTAGAAAGAACCCATCGCAAAGTAGGAAACTTTGTAGAGCTACTCAGGCATTTTTGTTCATGT
The DNA here is from genome assembly GCA_025345505.1 of Todiramphus chloris collaris. Taxonomy (NCBI): domain Eukaryota; kingdom Metazoa; phylum Chordata; class Aves; order Coraciiformes; family Alcedinidae; genus Todiramphus; species Todiramphus chloris. The sequence goes on along the minus strand of JANVCC010000039.1, from coordinate 4,837,593 downwards.
TATCTTTAAACCCTTTCCATAATAAAGGATTAATTTATAATACATGGGTATATTAATGAAACTTCTCCATTTTTTCTGTAAAAAACTAAGCAAAAGTGCCTCAGGTTTTTTGTCCTGTTCTATCCCCTCCCTATAGATGTTATGTAAAAAAGTACTGGAGAAGAAGAAAAACTGAAATACAAATAGATTGAGTATAAATGTACAAATTCAGTGTTCCTTTCGTGACACATATCTTGCATTAAGACCATATTGACCGTATTATTTTTCTGCTATTTTTTTCTGCATGTTTATTGAGTTTGGGTCTCAGACTTCACATGAAAGTAGAGAGTGAGAATAAATTTGGGCATTACTGGTCATTACTGTTTAACAGTCTAAAAGGTGTCAGCACAGGTAACTCTGTGATGATGCTTGCTTAGAGATGATTTGTTAGATCTACAAGAGACTGAGAATTTAAAGGAGTAGGAAGGGACGTGAACTAATTTTTAAATTTTATTGCTGAATACAGTGAAGGTTTCCTCAGTGTTATCTGGAAGCAACAAGCACTGTGGCTCATAAACCAGTGATCTGTTATTTTAACCATTACCTTCTAACAAAGCGCTACCATCTTGTCTCTGTTTCTGTAAGAAGACCAAAATTAAAAACAACTTAATCTGTTTTCTATTTGAAATGTCATGTGCAGAAGCTTTTAAGGCACCCCACAGTAGGTTACACTTTCCCGGCTCTGCAGTAAAATATGACAGACAAAGTGCTCGCAATAATAACTCACACATGGCCTTGATAATGGAATCTGTTACTGAGAGAACAAGTGTGTTGCCAAAATCACTGAGGTTATCTTTCGCATTGTCTCAAAAAGAGAGATATATGATCATTGACTCTTACTTGGTGGAAAGGCAGAGAGGAGTTTGATGGCTGGAGAGTGACAGCTCTGCAGTAACAGCTGCACCAGGGGCTGACGTACGCTTAGTGAGATTTTGAACCCCTGGGATCTGGTATCAGCTGGTATAACTTGACACAACTCTATTCATTCCAGTTAAGTCACACCAATTTACACAAACTGAAGTTATGGCCCATTATTTCTTCATGCCCGCTCTAGCAATGAATCCAAGTATGTGATTAAGAGTACAAGAAAGCTCATTACACTTAATGCCATGGGCTTAAAGCCATGAGCTTAAAGTTAAGCAGGTATTTAAGTGCCTTGTGGTATCAGCATCAGAATGCTGGGCTGTGTGGTGCCGCCTGAGAGGTTGTTATAGCAATTGCTTTAAAAGGAATCTTGATTTTTAGGAAGCAATTTTCCATTGGTCGGCATGCGACCAGTTGGATTAACTGTCATTTACAGTATTTTCTTCTGCCTCAAAATATTTCTAATTTTAATATAGGAATAAGGAGAGAAGTCATTGAACAGTTTCTTTAATGGGAGCCTTTCTTACTGAATGTGATTTATCTTCATCTGAAACAGAAGTCTGAAATTCTCTTCCAAACACAGCCTTTGAAATGTGGCAAGACTTTTTACAAATTATATCATCTTGGTAGCTCACAGAATCCCATGGGTATAATGTTTATATTGGTGTTTTTTAAAGAATGACCTCACCTACCATTTTAATTCTGCTAGTATATCTCTATATACAAGAATATACAGTGCAGCGAGGCAGAGGATAGATTGTTTCTCTAAATGCTCTTAAAAGCAGAGCAGAGTTTGCAGTGTTTTCTGTGGCTGGCAGTAGCAGCCAAGGTGCTGCATCCTGAGGTTGAAAGACCTTTCTGGAACATCGTGTGTGCCTGTGAGGATTGAGTTGTCAGCTTGGCTGACCTCTAACTCCACATAGCTGTAGTGCTCCTGCTAGCAGGAACCAAACTAACTTCTTTTGTATATTTTTAAGAGCTGCAGTTGCACTTCTGACAATAAACAACATCTGTAGCATAACATGAACTGTTCTCACACACATTATACCTGGATCTTGCAAGCGAAACAAATGACCGAGAATGACCTAATCTCTTGAAACATGATATTTTACAAGGAGTTAATCTAATACATTAGATTCATATTATTTTTCATCAGTTATCCCTTACTTCAGTCTCTGTAACCTACCTGTACAACCCCAGCTTAGGATAAAGGTAGGGTCTTTAGGTAGGCATAAAAAAACTGTCTTCAGCTCTTCTTTGCTGCCTAATGGGAGTGGCTTTCAGCCTCTTATTTCTGTGTCTGAGTCTCCCTTTGCTGGACACATACACTGTTTTTATCACGACACTGATAACTGGATCGGACCTGTTCTAAAAGCAGGATCCCTTGTTGTGCCTGGTAGCATTGATGGATATTTGGGGAAACTGACAGCTTCTGAAAAATGTTTTTTGCCATGACCAGTACTTCTCTGACAGATTTTTAATGGCTGTCATAGAACTCTCACTAACTGGAACACTTTTGCAGATGAAGTGGAAAGTGGTGAAATGTGCTGCTTTAACACTTTGGAAAGTTCGTGAAGAAACATGAAACAACTCTGAAATCTGCTTCTAAGTCACAATTTTTTTTTTTTTCTCTGAAAATATTTTTTCCTCTATCAAAACTAAAATATTGGAATGGATTAGCTAGGGGGTAAGCATTTGTTATGATACACCAGCACTGAGCTGTATAACCCCCATTAACCTTAATGGGAACCACAAAGCTCAGTCTGTTCATTTAGATGGAAATATCCCCCTACTCATCTGGGATCAATTGCACTGTGTGCTACCTGGTTTCAGTGTCTCATTTACTATGGGAGTCACTGTCATGACCTTGTAAGCCTTGGACTATGAGAAAAGGAGGAGAGATAAAATGGGTCTATGAGAAGACAGATCAAATAAAAATATAAGCTAAAAAAGGGGAGAGAAAAAGTTGGTACTTAAGTCACTTTAGAAGTTTATATGAAATGTAATTGCAATTAAATGACAAGTCTCCTTTTCAGTTCAGTGTGATACTGAAGAAAATCAATACAAAGATAACAGCATATAGAACTCAGGTTCTTTTGAGAATTCTTAAATTTAATACAATTTTACAGGAAGAACGTGTTAAGCTCTTGTTTGGTTGGGTTTTATTGTTTGTTTGTTGCATGTTTGTTTGTTTTGTTTGGTGGTTGTTGTTGTTCATTGCTTTGTTTTTTAGCTTCCTTATAAAGGAAACACTAAGGCCATGATTTTTATATATTCCTAGTTTTATCCCTCCCTTCTCCTCTTCTCCCAAGTTAAACATTGCATACATAAACCTGAGCTACTAAGGGTGGTGTTATCAGTTAAGCCTAAATGGAATAGATGCTCATCTCTTTTTGAAAGTCAATTAAGCTTCTGTGCTTAAATCCAGTGTTTCTGTTTGAATCCCAGTCGATAGCTTTAGTGAAAAAGATCTCCAGTTGCTTTTTAAGTGATAGGAGGATTGTGATTAAGTATAGCAGAAGATTAGTTCTGTGCTGACATCTCTTATCTCTCACTGATGAAAATAACAGGCGTCTTCTGCCCCAAAAAAAGTATTAGATATAGTTAAGAAAGGTGACCAGAGAGAAAAAAGCAAAGCTAGCATTATGGAAGGAATATGTTTATTGTGAAAAATTGTGAAAGTTTGTTTTTATGATTTGAGGCTGCCCAGTGCAGATAACAAGTCAGTTAAACTTCAAATAAGCGTTGTGCTGCCATAGGCATGATTTCCAATAGTATGATCTGCCTCATTAATACTGCAATAAGACCTCCAACCTCAGGATGAGTATAGGAATCTTAAAGCTAGCACAGGAGAAGCAGTACTGGTTTACAAACAACTCTCAGATGATGAACTCTCAGATGACAGAACTACAGGTAGAATTTAGGAAAATTGTTTCCATTAGATTATTTTTCATGATGGGGAATAATAATTTTTTTCAGCTCATCATGACTTTCTCATTGTAAGACTTCGGAATTCTAAGCATGCAATAGGACCACTCAGAAGACTTTTTTTTCCTACAGCTTCCACAAAGAGAAATTCTTCCAGAATTCCCACCATAGTCAGGACTAAAGTGTAGGATGTAAGGAGTACATGAAGCTGTCTTGATCTTTAAATTAAAGGTACAAGTGGCATTTGAGAGAAAAATAGAACTCCACAATATTAGTCAAATTGTCTCTTTCCAGCTTGATAGAGGTTCATGGTAAAAAGAAAAAACAAACAAACAAGCAAAACCCAACAACAACAAAAACCACAAACCAACCAATCAAACAAACCCCACAAACCAAACAAAGCAAACTTACCAAATGAGAAGAAATGCAAAGGGATTTTTTTGTTGCTGTAGTTGTTTTTTGTTGGGGTTTGGGTTTTTTGTTTGTTTTTTTTTTTACGGTTTACTAGGTGATGGACATTATGCCTGAGAAGTAATGAATTAATGAAATACTGATTCTTCCTTAGATCATCACTTCCTGGTGTGCCCCCATAGAAACTACCTAACCAAGAAACCCAGTGTGCCTCCTACAGAAGTCTGCATGGGCCATTGCAATATTGTATAGCAACCACGAGCCTCTACACTGAAATTTCCACTTCTGTATTCTAAAAAGAAGAGTTAATTGGAGTTGTGTCATGTAGGTTATAGTGGCATCTTGCAGTCCTTTGTTGTGAGCTGATAGCATTTTCCAAGTGGTTTCCAGCATGGTAGAGGTCTTCATGTACTATTTTCACTTATCCCAGTCTTTTCCTCCTCTCCCTGCAAACACAGATCTCAGTGCAAAGCATATGAGACACCTTGACATCAATCCAGTTTATCAAACTGCCACCCAGTCCTCTGTTAGGATGGCTTCTCCTGAATCAATTTCTCCTTACAGTTATGTAAACAGGTCTTTTAGTTTGGCCTCACTGCAAACAAACAGCTTATTGATGCAAGACAGAAGGCGACCTTCTTGAATATCTGTATCCCAGGGCTACACGTGTCATTGACAGCAACTCCTCAGTCTAGACTCTAGAGAAAGTCCCCAGTACAGGGGTCAAGAACCACTGTCTGCCATAGGAATTGGGTTTCGACAGCAAGGTAAATATAATTTCTTTGAGTAGGTTTAAAAGAGAATGGCATCAGTGCTGTAGAGCTTGGGTTGTTGATACAGTTACTACTGCAGGGGCCAAATTATCACAAATGAGTTACCAGTGCTTGTGTTTTTCCATTTGAAAGTAGTCAGTCTTTTCTGTGAGCTCTGTAGGCTGGTTATTCTACTAAAATATGCAGTAGAAGTACCAGTTGCTGGTGTGTAATCAGATCTAAATTCCTAAATTTCCACTTCAGCAGTGGTATCTTGGGATCTTATTTGGAAGCAGTGATTTTAGTTCTAATAATTTCTCCTGTGGATGGTCATCGGGATTTTATTGTACTGAGAAATGGAATACAATAATATGTGAATAAAGACATTTTCAGATACTTTTAGTTGTTTCCCTTCAGCGTATTTTCCAGCGTTGTGTTTATTGTGGCTGTTTTGTGCTTTTCTTGTAGTTATAAATAACTGCTGAAGACTGATGTGTTTACTTTGTTAACCATGGCCATGATGGGTCGAGGACACATTAAATCATCCTCAGGCTCTTATTTGCAGCCAATTCTGAGGTAACCAGGATAGTGATATAAAATTGCTTCATACTGCAGAGATTTGTATATTGGCTTAAGTCTCTGAAGTCTCCAGTGCTTTACAACAAGACACTTTAATGGTAAAACAGTGACAGCAAGGATGAAAGTCCATGTGGAATTGCCTAGCAGACAACTCAAGGTTTGTTTAAGGTGCTAAGATGTGAAAAAGGGAGATTATTTTCTTCTGAGGTTTTCCTTGATGAGTTTACAGAACTTGCTATTATTTATTTATATTCAAAGTGTCTTCATGTTGTAGAAATAGCAATGGAGAATAGTGACTCTCTTATTCTAATGAGATTACAAGGGGAAAATGTTCTTTTGTGACAATTTCTACGGATTTGTGTGTGCATGTTTGTGCTGTTGAAAACATCATTTGCAGTCACTACTGGGAATTCAATGATTTGACCCCTTTTTGTTTTGGAATTACCTGCAAGCAAACTTGACTGTTTATAATTGTCTATTGTCATCAAAAGCAAGAATGACATTGAAAATCAAGATTGTGTTATTATATGATACACACACAATTAATACATCTCCTCTAGACTGTCAGGTACACATCAGGCTAGTATTTGCACTGTCTCTGGTTCTATTAATATATTAGTAAGATTGTATCACTGATTTATTGCATGTAATTAGCAATGACTTAATAATGCGTGTCTGGGAATTGTATCACTATTTGTTTGTATTAGAAAATGAATTGCAATCAAACTACATTCCAGTACTGGTTGGTGCTCAATCTGGAAGAATTTAGAGAAATCAACCTGTAATTCTCATTTCACTTCTTTCTCAGATGTCTGAGAAACATGATGAAGTTTCTCCCGGGGGTTAAAAAGACTGAGCTCAATTATATCATGTTTGGGAATGAAACTGCAGAGATCAGGACCATTTATGGAAATTGCCTGATCTTCAGGTAATACCACAGTATCTAAGTGAAACCAGGAATCCTCTTCTGAGGAATGAATGCATTGCAGGGGCTAGAGTCATTCATACAGAAGTCTGGAAAGAGGGAAAGATAATGTGCTGGCTGAAATTCTTTTTGTTTGCATATAAATAATTCATTGAAATTATTTTTCTTACATTGTTTTCAGGCTGTCTCAAGGGAAGCAATTGAAGTTATCCAGATTTTACCTGTTAATGCTACTGGGAGTAGGAAATACTGCAGTTGGAACAATTTGAAGTTACCCAAATGAAAATTAGGACTAAGGACTGACAGCAAGTAAACTGAAAGCAAATATTTTTGCAAGGCATCTAATGACATCAGTGACTATAAACAGCTACTTCTCGCAAAGGTAGATGATAATGTAATGTTGTAATTCCGCTGATCTGCTGTAAAATTTTGTTACCCAGTAGTTGCAGGGAACACAAATAAATACTTGGAGTCAAGTTCTTATTGAGTATAATTTCTTCTTTCCCCTTCTCAATACATTGATATATCCAGTACCCAACAAAGCTGTAAAGCTAAACGTAAAATTTTTCAGCAAAACTGTGTTTTATAATATTCTGGCATTTCTGATGGGAAGTAACTCAGAAGGTTGTATTATTTGGAAAGCAGAACTACAGAATTAAGCAGAATGGTAACCACTGTAGTCTGTATAATCTTGGTAGGACTACCTTTTATCTTCTGGTGATAAAGTAGTACAAAGAGACAGAGGCAGCTCGGAGCAATGAACAGCTCACTCTTTGCATTTCAATTCACTGTAACTTACTGTAACAGAAAAGAAATACTTTGAGATATGAAATGTGAAGTACTTGAACTTTTAAAAATGATGATTTGAGTAAAAAAAGCCACTCAGTACTAATAACAGAGCAAACGGCAGTAGTTTATAAATTAATATTAGGAAGTGGTTCCATTTGTGTAGTTTGATGCTTTTTAAAATGCATGTGAGTCCAAGATTAAAACATAGAAAGAGAGAAGGTATAGGTAATGATAGATTCTCCTAGAGAAATGTGCTAAAATGTTTTGTTTTATTCTGTAGCATGCTCCACACCACATCTCCACACCTCCCCCTCCCTGAGAGTACAAGGTTTAGGTATGAAAACCATTGTTCCTGCTCTAGAAAGAACATGCTTGTCTGGTTACCCAGTGAAATTCTTCTTAGTTAGAATTATGGTACTTAAAAAAACCTAACTACCAACCTGAGCTAATATTAATAATTAAGCACAAATGTAACTGTTACCTATGTAACTTTCTATTTTTTAAGTTCTGGTATGGATTATTTGAGAAAAGGAAGGAGGATTTTGGGTTTTATTTGCAGGTTCTGAACTATATTTAACAATAAGAATCTGTTTAAAAGTTTTTGATCACTTTCTATGGGTGGTTTTCCACTTAATCTAAAACACAGCTATCAGATCGTATGTATCTAATGTACAGCTGTGTAAAACCAGAGCTAAAAACATTTGCAGTTGTTTTTGAAGCAACCGTAAACAAGCTTTCTGGAGAGTTTTGGATCATGTGAATTGCCTTGATTTGCCTGTTAAGGTTTGTTTTTGATTTTGAAGATGATTCAGAAAAAACACATGGTCTTTATTTGCAAGTTGGAATTTCAATTCAGTCTCTTCTACCTGAAATAAAATTATGACATGCTTTAAGTAAAGAAGGTGAAAGTTACACCTATTTTGATGATGTGCAAAGGGCATTTTACAAGTAGTCCACAAACTATTTGCATAACATTTTGAAATGCAGTTTGGCAAGAAGTATTCTAGTCCTTCATGAAACCCTATCTGGTTTTGATACAAGAGCATGTTCTTTCTCTCCATACTGTCAATGCTGGCATTCTGCACAAAATATTCATATGGAATGCAAGTTAGTGGAAAGAAAGAGAAAGGTGAGAGAGGATGCATCTTGCCGTGACTGAGGGACAAAAATTCCAGAAACGTGAATTATTACTTTGTAACAAAGTAGCATTAAAAAAGGCATAAACTCTGGAGAAAATGAAAAATTCTGCAGAAAATTTAAAATAGGTGGTCCCTTCAGCTAATATCAGAAGATTAAAGTTCTATTATGTTAGGATCATTTGTCTCCAGACATAGCAGTATGTTTATCAGAAAAGATAAGGAGTCACAAACTTATTTAAGAGAGTCCTATTACAACATCTCATCAAACCTTGTTAGATACTGCTTAACTTTAATGCTGTTCATAATAATATATTTTATGTCAAATACTCCTGAGAGACATAAAGAAAATTTTAAAAGAAAGCAGAACTGATTGATCTGATGATTCTGAAAGGAACAAGCTTTCCATGTGATATCCACGTGGTATCTTCAGGGGAAAAGAAAAAAAATTTTTTTTTTCATAAATTAATCTTTGGAATATTTTAATGCCTTAGCTGTCTAGAGCAGAAATTAAAGGCATTCAGAAATAGGTAGATTTAAAAAAGAACAGCAAATTGGAAAGATTCACTGTAAATAAATTTCTAAAGCATAATGACATGAAAACAAGCATTAACATGAGAAAAGTATAGAGAAGTGTCACAAGAATATCTTTAAATTCTCCATATATTCTATTTGGTGGTCTTTGAAGGATTTGGAATGCAGGAGAACATTTGATAGGGTGTTAGGGTTGTTTCAGTATTCCTACCAATTTCAGTAGTTCCAGAAGAGCTAGGCACACAAGTCTAATCTCATTAGTAGGTCTGACCAAAGGTAACAGTATGGTGTATTTAATTTCAAAAACCTCATCAATAATGAAGTTCTGTTTATTCCACAGTGTTTGCTGTCTGGGGCCTTATGATAACTCTAGTTCAGCAGCACTACAACAAATATATTAATGGGCTTTAAATGAGTTAAAAAGAGCTATTAGGAATAGTAGAAATAGTAGATCCTTTTGTGAAAAATCCAGAATCATTCTTCTCTAATCTCATAAATTTCCTTTTATCTGGTTCCAGACTTCAGCTCAAGAGTTTGTGAATGTAGTAAGATTGAAAAAAACCATCCAGTCAATGTGATGGTAATTTGTTGATACAGAAACACCCTTTTAATAAAGTAATGCAGCAAGGGGGGGTACTAAAAGGAGGGTCATCAGTACTTACACATGGCACAAGCACACAGCTTGCAAGAGAACATTTAAAATTGGTAACTCAGGGTTCATAACATGGCACAAGTAGAGGAAGAATGGGAGATTTTAATGGTGTTTGTGTTCTTTGAGTTTGCTTTCTGCTACTTGAACCTTTAACACTCAGATTTGGAAAGTCTTCTGTTGTTAAGCCTGGCTACTCCTTGTAACCCTGAGACCCTTTTCTCCAAAGAACCATTTCCATCATTCTCTATAGTCATGAGTACGGGATGTCTACCTCAGTTCCTGTTTTCTTACTGCAGTAAATTCAAGTAAATACTTCTCAATCTGACTGAATTTTAAATGTTTATATCTACTACTCTCCATTACTATCTATAATGTTTACTTATACATTTTTGCTGTAAAGATGAGAAAAAGTGTGGGAGGGGGAGAAGCATCTACTATTTATTGACTGCTGTTGGTAAAATCACAAGAAGAATTTTTGTTTCGTGAGGCTCAGGACAAGATCAGTGTGAGAGGTGGGATTCTCCAGAGCCCACCTTCTCCACAATGCCATGGATATCCAAATAAGAACTAATTTTCTTTCAGATAGTCTTGGTTCCCACTCTGTGCTTGTATGCCTTTTGGGGAGAGGAAAACTGCAAAGTAAAGGAGTAAGAGCTTAGCTTTGACAGAATCAGTGGTGTGTAGGGGAAGGCAGGCACGTGTTGTACTAATACAGAAATGGGAATGAGAAGAGACAATATAAATCTAACAACAACATTCATCAATTTTCCAAATGTAAAGTCATAAAGCTTTATAATTCTACCAGATACAACTTAATATAAATATCTTTATATCCAAAGTTAGAGCATAAAGTATTCATCTTACTGAAAGTTTCAAAGTTTTGGGTAATAATTCTCCTGGAAAATAAATATGCAAAATGTTTTCAGAAAAAAATTGAAAAAAATTTTGATTTGGTGAAACAGTCTTTTTCAGTTATAATAGCATTTTAATTAATCAGCTCTGCAGGACTTGGTTAAGTTGTAGTCCAATACTTTGGCTTGCAGAAGAACCCTGCAGTATGGGCTGCATTAACTGCAATCCCCATTCTTACAGATTGTTTTTGAGATCTCAGAGAAAAGAATGCAACCCTTATGAAGTCATTCAGAACAGCACAACTCTGACTGGCAAGTAAAACCAGATCCTGTATTTTGTAATTTGCTGACTGTGATTTATTATGCCTTCTGATATTTCCAGTGCTTTTCGCCATGCTTTTTTTTCGGTTAAGTAAATTTGATAAAATATACCATCACATGACAGTAAGAGAACTGATACAGAAAATAATTCATAGTATAATATTGATAAATGCTTGGTGCAGTAATAGCAATATGTCATCAATCACCTGTGTTCATGTTTGATGGCATCATATAAACTAATTCAGAATGAATGTCCTTTGCTTTAACCTTGGTTGTATTTGCACCTTACTCTAGAGGAAAGTAATAATCCTTCATTAACTGGTAGGTGTGAAACATTCTCTATCAGGAGGGTAGAGGAGGAGGCAAATTAAAATTGGTTTTAGAATGTGTCCTGAGTCAAAATTGGTCTTTCTCTACAGTCTCATAAACTGCATAAATGATTATTATATGTTTCAAGAGATGTATAAGTGAATGAATTTTTGTATGTTGCGGTTTTGTTCTCTTTATCTTTGTTACTTTAAATGTATTCAGATGTACATATAAAAAATTCAAGGGCACATCAAACCTTTGATCGTGCTACAGCTTTAATTCTTAAGAGCCTGTATAAAACTGTGCTTTACATTATGCATTAAGGTACTTGTAATTAGGAAGTTGTGGTAATGACCCATTCTCAGACAAAGTAGCGCTATTCCTTGTTTTCCATTAACTGCATTGAGAGTCTATTTGCTGACAATTGAGTTTAATTTGATTAGCAGGAATTGTGAGACATTTGCAACACAAGGTATATTAGCATAGCACTTTGTAATGAGAGACAAAAAGCATTTAGGGGAAGAGCTAATTATTGGAGGTTTTCCTTCTTTTAATAAGGAAGGTCTAGCTAAATTTTGGTACTCTGCTCTCAGAAACTCTCAAGCCTTAACTGCTGGATAAAAGAAAAATAAAATGGATTGCAAGAGCTCAGTAGATGTTTTCTGAAAGTCACCATTGAGGAAAATCCACAAATTTTCTAAAGAAAAAAAATCCATTTAATCTGAAAATTTGTCAACACCAGCAGGTTTTTTCCATATTTTTCAGCTTATTAAACTGATAGCAGTATACGGGATGTAGTGTTCTGTAAGAAGTGCCTGCTGTATACTGACCTACCTGAAGCTCTTGTAGTGCCCATCAGAAAATCCTGTGAAGACACTACTAATTCTCTTAAATTACTGTGAAGACTTGTCATTGATTTTTAACTACCTAGCAATTTTTTTGGTCGGTCTGTTGAGTAACTTTCTGTCCAGGTTCCTGTTGGTGCCTGTTCACTGGGGGTGGTGGGCCTTGATTAACCAATAAGCTTCATAGTCTTGACCTGTCCAGAGAATGCAATGAAAATGCTGCTACTTATGATGAGTCAGTTCCTTTGTGTACATCTGTGAGTTCCTCAGAAATAGTCACTGGATTGTTAGAATGTAGTTGCAAGTCTGGTTAAAACATATTTTCAGTCAAACACAATAGCTGAAGACCAGGTTCCAGGTTGGTAAAAGATCTTTTCACTGGAGAATATTTAAGCAACGTTCATAAAGTTTAAGTCGAATCTTATCATTCATTGATAAAATAAAATCAAATGCATAGGATCTGTAAAGATGATACTGGTAATTGGTTCATGGAGAAAACAGTTTTATTCTTAGTAAATCATTCTGCTTCTCAAGAATGGGTGCTCATCTTTTCTGGAAATAATTTTCACAATATTAGCCTTAAGACTTCTGTTTCTTTAGTCATTTGCATAAGCTGGCAATCGGGAGATAATATGTTCCTTAAATAGGATTGCTTATCATCATGGAAGTGTTCCAAGGTAAAATAGCCACTTTATTAAGTACACAGTGGCTTTTCTTCCTTGTGTTCTGTCTGCTATCTCTAAACCAGACATTCTTGATCAATTGTAGTCTCTCTCTATTCCTTTATGTTTAACCTAGTTCATTTTAGGTTAAGTGATGAAGTTAGCAAATAATCATGTATTTGTTACACAATTGAAATGATAGCTAACTGCAACCTAAAGCTATGTATATTTTTACCCATACTCTGAAACCCCTAGATTTTGAAATAGATGATAGTGGTTTCACTGCTATCAGCTTCTGCCCAGTACTGAAAATCCAGACCACAACATTATCTACTTTACCCAGAATCCTGTTTTGTTTCTGCTCAGAAGAATTTCACGTTCTGAGAACTGGTGTTCAGTTACAAAGTTTATTACTTAAATTATGGTAGAATCCTATTATTAACAGAATTTTATTAGTAATTAATTACTTGTGCTTATGAGGTTCTTGTAACAAGAACTTGCTCTAGATTTCTTTATTTGCAGTTTTGGTGTTATAGAAACATTATATTATTAATTCCATTAATAGTACCACTAGAACCTTTCTCTTTCTTTAACAATAGTTACTTTGCTACAGCCTGCTGCCAGATTTTTGTCTTTTGCTTAATTCTCCTGGTTTGACTGGAGAGAAATGGCAATTACAATTAACTAAGTATGGAAAATATGTTTCTCCCCATCTTGTAATATTAGAATGTGCTTGAGGTTTTGAAAAAAATTGATCAGGGTTCATTTGCATCTGCTTTGTGTTTGCTCTCCACAAATACTCGAGCAGATGAGTTTACTGATGTTCAGTGAGCATTCTGGTAGTGAGCTTTCAACAAATATTTCAGGCTATTTGCAGAAAGAGAGTTTGAACTTTGGTTATCCATATAGGGCTAATAATAACACTTATTTTATGGTGAGGCAGAATCTTATGATTGATTTGTATATTTATCTGAAACTGCTTCCAGACAAACTTCAACTCAGCTGAAAAATTATTCACAAAACTTGAGAAATATTTCAGTAACTAACTCGATTAGGAAGATTGCAGTATTTTCTCTACATCTTGCTGCTGCTTTTCTCTTCATCGTCCATTGAGCAAGATAGGCATTAAGAAATATTTAATCACCTTTGTGATGTAAATTAAACACATTAACCCAACAGCTGAAATTACAACACTCTTGTCTTGATTCCTATTTGCAGTAATGTTTTTGCACACTGTGTATCTATAGGCTTTAGTCCATTTAGGTGAACATCTTTTTGCTAAGCAAAATGTAAACAAAACTGGGGTGGTAAGTGTATTAGGAGAATTCCGACTTTATGAATCCTTCTCTCTCTCTTTTTCCGCAGTGTATTTTGTTTTTATCAACTGCTCTACTAGATTTCGCTAGCAAATGGGAGAGAAAGTAAATGGAAGTCACAAGAAGTGTTTCCTAGGTTTGAGTGCTTTGTGCAGTGCGCAGCTTGCAGTCCTTTGAGAGCCCCATCTCACTTCTCTGCACTTTCTGCCCTACTGAGGGGATTTCATGCAGCAGTCTCTCTAGGTATGGCCGACATGTTCCCTTTGGGCACTGGGAAGCTATGGGAACATTCCCTGAGGTAGAAAATCAGCATGCAACACCCATCAAGGGAACAGAATCAATGTCACTGCCCTCTAGCCGTTAGTGTAGTTCCCTTTTTAGCTCCGTGTAGTGTAGCTCAATGCTAACAAACTACAATCCTTCTCAATTAGAAAGTGAGAAAAATATGTAGACCCTAATGGCATCTGGTTTACAAGAGTCAAGAGTCAGACATATCTACTAGAGTTATGTCAACTGGGATTTTCTCTCCCTTATCTGTGGTATGTTGGGAAACCAAAGTGCAGGGGTAGTCTCCATTTGTTTTTCTCTCTTCTTGCTGCATGACTGCTGAAGAACTCCTGTTCATCGCTGTAGTTTTCATTGGCTATTATTGTCCCCAGATTGTGTCGTTTTGTTGAAATCTCTTATTTTCAATGTCTTTGGTTTGGTTTGGTTTTCCAGTCTTCTTGTTGATATTGCCACCACTTACATGGAATTTAATCTAAGGGGCTTTTTTCCCCCAAATGTTTATAGATTACACCAAACGCAGCCCAGCAGGGTTCTAGTCTTTCCTGAGAGTAGCTGTTGTACATAGGATTTGTTTATCACTCCACATTCTTTTATCACAGATGTTTGTCCTTTGCCTTGTTCCTCTTTCTAATTAATTTTTGATTGTAGTTTGAAACACCTTCTAAGTAATTCCCCCCTACCCCAAATCAGATAGTTCATTCCTTTCCCCTTCACCTACAGTGATTCCCCAAAACTTAATGTTATTTACTTCTGGTTAAAAGTGACCTTTATATTCATGTGTTTCAGATAAGAGTTGTTACAAACATAGCTGTTTTGCTGTTTTACGGTTTCTTACTCTTCTTGAATTACAAATACACACGTGCCATACTGAGTGTTGTTCCCAGTTACTTGTGAAGACTAATGACACAGAGTGTATGATGGGGATAGTGGAGCTATTCCATACTGATGCCCCAAAATCGCCTTCTGTGGTCACCACTAAGTTACAGGTACATGGCTGAGAAATCAGAACAATGCGAAGAAAGCCAACCCTGACCAAAACAATGTGACAGGCGGCAGCAACTCATAAAGCATATAATTTCCTTATTTTTTAGCCATTTTGTGGAAAGCAAATGCATGAAAAGAAAGAATTTCCCAGAGTGACATCTCTGACAAGCATGGAAGAAGACCAAAATTGGACTGCTGAAGCTGTTACGAGCTTCAGTTGTCTGTCTGACTGATAGATCTTACTACCACTTAATATACAGGCATTGCTGAGCTACAGTTTTCAGACTGTGCATTAGTTAACTTACTCTGGAGTGCTAACTCCAGAAAGTACCAGGCCAGGAGGCTGTGTCAGGAGACCAGAGCAAAGGGCTGGAGACATGCTTGAGAGGACATGCAGACAATAGTACGCTGCAGAATATGTGTGAGGGAGGCAAATGGATAGATTGTGGGTTTTAAAAGAACAGCGTAAAATAGGTTTGTATATTCTCTCTTTCTGTCTTCAGCTTTTCTGTTGCTGCACTTGCACTTTCAAACTGAGTTGTGGGCAGCCTCTCCTTGCAAAGTCAGGAGAGATTAATGGAAGAAAACAGAAAGCATGTGGGAGATAGCACAACAATCTCTGCAAAGTAATTACAATAGCTGTGTGACAACTCATTGATATGCAAGTGCAACTGTTGAAAACAGTGTAAACTCCACAGACGAAAAGATCATTTGACAGCATTAAGAGGAAAGCTAATACAAGTCTGATGGCAGGAAAAAGAACTTTATTTAATTCTTCAGTTCTCCAAGTTGTTCAAGGAAGGGTGTAACTTCTTAGTTTAGGCACTTTCCTGAATTGTTGTAGCTGATTTCCTTCATCATAGATAGTTATTCCAGTGCAGAATTACTTAATGATCCAAGGAGGTAACTGCAGTTTCAGAACTGGTACTAATGGTAGGCTATGTGATATAAACAATTTCTGCCTCCAGCTTAGCCAACAACTGGGTCTTCTCTTGCTCTTCACTTACACTAGGATGATCTTGTACCAGATTATTGTCTAAACTAGTTATGTGCAATAAACTGGGTTTAAGATGGAAAAAGAAGTAACAGAGATATAGTGGAGGCAGTTGAGTCATTTTTGGGGTGGGGCAAGGTGGGACTTGGAACATCCTGTAGTTTTGTTTTAGACAATGTTAAGAAAGTTGGGGGCTGGATTTAAGCAAAACAACTTAATATGTAACTGATAGGTTTGTTCAGATAATCAAAGCCGATACCCACAATATTTAAGTCACAATAAGCAGTTTTTTGATAATCAGCCTTAGGGTCATTTCTTTTTATGTCATCACATTCTTCCAAATTAATGTCTTTATTTCCATAAGCATTGGGATTATGTCTATTAGCATCATTTTGATAGACGTAATTATTTTAGTAATAATGCAAGCTTTCTGGTTTTCTCATTTCTGTATTATGAACCATCTTATAAGGTCTTGACAATAGCAAGTAACGTATTAAGTGTGAGTACAGGGGAATGATACAGAGAAGGCACAGCTACCTCTCTTTCTGGCAACAGGATAATAGCTGTCAATGATCCCCTCCTTGAAAGAAGAAATTGAATATGCCTCTTCACAATGAAGAATACCAGACAAATCAATAATACATGTTTTCTACTAGTCAGACTGTCCTAGTATCCTTTACAGTGCAGAAATCAAGGAAAATGTTATAATTATTACAAATTCTCTTTGCACAGGAAAACAACTGTGGAGAAAAATGTCAAGTGTTTCTCTGACAATAGGTTTACTGTAGCACACAGCAGGAAAAAAAAAAATATTTAATTGTGTAATACTTTTGAGGAAATATGTCTTTCAAATCTAGGTAGGGAGGGATGTGATTTTTATTTCTTTCACTAAAAAGCTGGAATTTGTATCATGCCCTAAATACAAATGGAATTGAGATTGAATGAGTTTCTTGTAGGATCTATTTATCCCACATTTTTCTGTAGAAAATTTTCTGGCACCCAAATGCAGAGAAGGCCTCACTTCTTGTGCTGTAAATTGCTGGGAGGGTGAGAGTGATCATTAATTTTTTTAATCATGTTTTTAATGTAAATTAAAGCCCAATTTTTGTTGCAAATTTCTCTCAAGTGTTATGTTGGTCCTCTTTTATTTGTGACGTTATGGTGACCTCTTGCACATAAACAGGACTGAGTATTCCTTTGTGGTGGTATGGGGAGGTCTGGACTCTGAGTCAGAGGAGAGAAGCTAAATTTCAGGGGTAAAACATACTAATTTTAATAAAAAAAAAAGGCTGCTAACTTTGCTGCATAGAGTTAAATCTGAATCATGCACTCCAAATTGGACTTGGAACATACACATTTTGATTTTTGACTTGAGTGGGAAGATGGACTACATGGCTTCTTTGCATTTGATAAAAGATACTTGCATCTCTATTATTTGCAAATAGAGAAAACAGACCTTATAAACTAAGACTAGAGATAGTAATTGTTTGTCTCGAATAACCTTTTTAGCTTTACTGGATCTCCTGATAGTTGCTTGCTTTGATTTTGTCGTATTTATCAGGGTCCTTAACAGTTCTTCTGAAGATCTAACGCTATTGTATGAGAATCTGTTCTAATAATTTGTCTCCTGACTGATTCTATAATTCCACAACAGGCAGAGGGACATTAGGTTTACAAAAAAGAAATAGTACGTGCCATTTTCTGTTGTGCACACAAAACCCATCCTTTTTTCCTTTACCGCTGATTAGTTGCATTGTATTTAACCTTCAGAAGTTTAGAGGTTGTCACAGAGTGGGGAACTACTTCTTCCTCTGGCTCTGATGATGTAATTCTGAAAGTACTTTTCATTTCACTATACAATACGTCAAAGAAAAAACTAATGATGTTGGAGAGAATGTACACAGAATTACCAGTTCGGATACGTCAGCTTCACTTACAACAAGTCAATATGAAAATTTAAAAAGGCTGTGTGGCTACCTCATTGGCAAGAAACGGTTTTAATTTATTTCAGTTACTGTTAAGATGGAGAAAATACTGCAGATGTTACAGAATCATGGGTTAATTGGTTTTGTTACTTGTATGAGAAAACTTTGCTTTAGATTAGGATTTTGATATACATGTGAGAAGGCTTAGGCTTGTTATTCCACACTCTGTACCAGCATTTCATGCAACAAAAATATCTTTTTCCTCATATAGTGTTCTAGGGGAAATAATAGAAGCAATACAACTGTCAAAAGGTCAAAACAGTCACTCTACCAGCACACCTACAATAGCAAAAGTTGCCACATTCTACAAAATGTGATTACTCCCAATGGTCAGTTTGGAGTGATAATATACTGAAAATGTAATTTAAAAGATATTTTTAAAATTCATTTAGAAATATTAACTTTAGGGAAGACCTTTGAGAATGAATCCAGATTTTTCTAAATCATAATTCAAGAAGGCATTGGAAATACTTCAGTTTTGAACACTCAATATCTGACTTTTAGATTGAGCCCAAATGATCTAGTTAATTATTAAGACCATGTTAATAATTACACTTGGAAATTTGATTGATTACAGAAAACAATCCCTGTAGGTTTGAGTATGCTCAGGTTAATTGAAGAGCTAAGTTTTGGAAGGAAAGATTTGCAGAAGGCTGTATGCAGGCACTTTTCCCCTCTTGGTGAGAAGAATCTGTCACTTTTTAATGTCTTTTATAGCACAAATTCAAAACTTGACAGCAATAACCTTCGAACTGTATCTACATGACTCATACATTATGACTTCAATGCAAGATGATCTGCTGTGAGATTCTTTTGGTCACATTTCAAAGATTTATTCAAACTATATGAGGTTTTCTAAGAACAAAAGATAAAATAAAATTTAAAAAATCTTTTATTTTAATTTTTTTTTTTCTTCCCCCCTGGGACCTGGTTGAATAAAGCCTACAGGCTTAAGCATGTCACTGTAAGCTTGTGACTGGACATGTGCACATAAATGAAATCTTCAAGTGATCTTTACAACAAGTATATTCTTATGTGCTTTGCTAAAGAATGACTTCAGATAAGTAATTAAAGAGAAATATTTTTAATTAATTGGTGAAGTCTCTTGCTCAAAACAGGCATAAGATTCATGGCTGAGGTTTCTTTTTTATGTCAATAGTTGTAGCCCTAAAATGTTACAGAATAAATATAGTAGAATAATACGATTAAAAGTTATGTGATGGGTATTTTCTTTGGAAGCTTCATAATGAAGACATTTATCTCTCCGTTCAGAGAGGTGCAGTTTCCCAGGAGGTTCAGCAAGACATTAAGGTGGCTAACAGTCTTTGTCACATCTCGTGAAACATATCGTCAGCATGATGTGTCTAAACTAACATTTCTTAACACAGCATTACTAGGGGTAAACAAAGCTAAAAGATTCTTCAAATCACTCTTTTTCTGCTCCTGTGTAAAAGAAATTTAGGGCAATGCTTATTGTCATGAATAAGAAGTATTCTTAGAATCTAAGCTGCCAGAATCTCCAAAGCTCACACTGTAAACATTTCACTTCTACAGTGACAGCTAAGTGAAGATGCCTTGCTCATTATCCATAAAGAATATGTGGCACAGATGAACTCGGAATGTAAATTTGCAAGGAAATGGAGAAAATATAATTCATTTTTCATGCAGAAATATGGGTTTTTTTTTCTGCTCAAAGATTCATAGAAAATTAATTAGTGGAAATATAGCAAATACGTTGTGTTGGTAATGCTGCAAAAATACTTTTCAGCACCAAAGCAAATAAGAGAGGCTAGAGTCATTGAGGTTAAATGGAAAATTGGAGGAACAAATAGGTCCTTAATAATAGCTGTTCAGTATGGGATTTTTAAATAAATGAGAGAAATTAGGAGAAATGTAAAAGAAGGATAAGTAGTTTACAGAGGCGTGGTATGAAATGCATTAACTATGTGTTAAACCTTACTACAGATTTTGAAAAGCTGGGTTTTTAAAGAGGAAAAAAACCCAGTTGCATTCAGCGCATCGTTTTTGCGAGCTCTTTCAGTTAAATATCTGTGTGCGTTTACCAAAACTACAGTCATTTCGATGACAGATTTAATTTTCCTGAAAGATGATGAGGGATTTACTGCAGTGCAGGGAGAAGCCCATTTGTTTACTAGTAGGTGAGTTCAGGCAGCCATGATTTAAGTTGCCCAAAACAATAAGAGGCTGGTTGGTATTTCTGGAGTCGAATCCATTATTTACATTGCTAGGCTGTTGAGGATATTTGGAGCAATGTCACACTAACCTCCATGAATTCTTGATTGAGAAATAAAAAATTAACAATATGGACTGACGGGAACACTGCTGTATAGAGACGAGTCACTTTGAAACAAGCTCAGTCTAAGAAGAGTGTCAGTGCCATATATAAACACTCTCAAAAAGTGTCAAGAGTAACATTTGCTGCTGTAGGATTTCCACAGAGGAGTCATTCCATGCAACCCCCTGCCCTTCACGCCTACCCACAGAAGGAAGACCTGAGAGTAGCTCACCATTTCTAGATTTGTTTGGTTGTCTAAACTTCCCTCAGCCATGAAAACAAGATTCAGATGAATCTTTGAGCTACAGTTGACCTCTAGCAGGTAATGTCAGTTTGCCTTTCAGAGAAGGACCAGTCAGGCAGCCGCTCTTCCACTGGGCCATTTTTCCCTTCCTCTCCCCCCTTCCCCTTTTAGTGAGGGTGTGTTTACCTGATTTTGTGGGATACAGGGGTGTCTGCATACATCAGCACAATGGGCATCCACAGCACTGTAGGGATAATAAACAGCCTAGAGTCAGTGAAATAAAATCATAGGTGACAGCCTCATTTTATTAGACTGTGGAATAATGATGATGATTATTCAGGAGAACAAAAGTGAAAAACACAACTCTTGTATAGTTTGTTTCTTAGTAACAGCTAAAGTAGAAATTGCCTGTGATGACAAGACTGGTACTAAATGTTACTGCCATTTCATAAATGACTTCCTTTAGTCTGGTGACCTCAGCCTTGTTTGCTTTGATAACAGGTTTTGTTTTAATTTTTTGTTTACTCCTGAAACATCACCTGAAGACTTGGCCAGTGTTTAAACCAGTCACTTTCCTTAAAATTAAATAATATCAGAGGAAAAAATGGAGCCAACAGTATGTATACAGAAAAGTGCTGTACAGTGTAACTTTGCAAGAGCAAAAACATACCATGCCTTCCACATCAGTATGGACCTGTACTCCTGCATGGTCCTGGATCCAGTTTGGCTGTAGTTTGGTGCATTCTTTGTTGCTTCAGAAATGCTTTTGTTGGTTTTTGGTTTGGGTTTTTTTTTTTGTTTTTTTTTTTTTTTGTTTTGGTTTTTTTTTTGTTTTTTTTAATTGATATCTTACCACTAAAATCTTCTTTAAGTGAAACTGTATTTACATTTGTTTTATATTGGTGTGATTTCTTTCTTAAGAATCTGGGTTTTTTTCTGCTGGTTACCATCTTGAACTGATGAAGCCCTGCAATGTTCTTTCGGTCTAGACAGACATGAGGACCTGATTCAAGGTTCAGAGGCAGGAGAGGTTTCATCTGCTTTGAAGGAGTCACTCCTGGATTGAGATTAGCATACAGGTCAAGCAGAGCTGGCTTAAACAGGTCTTCACTTGTCTGCTAGAATTTTGTTTAAACAGTAATGTGAGGACTTTGTGAAAATCAGAAATGAAGACCAAGATGCAAAGAGGTCACCTTTGGTGCTGGTATTCCTTCAGAAACCTCGCTTTTAATTTTGACAAAGGAGAAGGGGAAAAAAAGGTGCTGTTCCATGATCCTTTGTTTTCTCTGGATAAAAGAGGACTGGAGGCAGCTGAACTCTGCTTTTCCAATCTGCAAGGTGTTTTCAACAAGGCCTGACTTTAGTCTTAGAGCCACTGTGTTGAAGTTGTATTGAAGGACTGGAGGTTCTGATCAAGGGTCAAGAGGTACAAGGTAATTGAAAAGCTTTCACGTGGTCTTCTTAATTTTTTAAATCATTCACTGTACATAAATCCTGGAGCAGAGAGCATAAAGCAAAGCTGACTTACTTTGGATTTTTTATTTTATACAGGGGAGATTTTAAAAGACAAAGCCATTTCTGCAGGACCCTTGAGGGACACTGCTTGTGTTACTGGTTTTATTACATTGTTTAAATTCTGAAATACACAGAAAATTATATATCCTGCTTTATAACCATACCTGTAAAGTCAGAGGATCATCTAATGAAGAGAAGAATAGTTGTTTGTTTCTTATTGACAGTTCTGCTTTTTAGTGAAGGCTTTCAGTAGTGTCCGTGTTTAAAGTATTTTACATAATTCATTGCACTATTTTCTTACTGCCCTAGAAAACTATAAGCACCTTTTGCTGCGATCTTTCACTTCAAGGATTAAGTTTCCTTTAATATTCATAAATTTTAAGAATGCTAATAATCATTGTGCCTGTGAGCTCTGGATAATGGTCAGAAGTGACAGAGGAGGCTGCAGAGGTAACTCATACACCACCACTGATAGTATAGCTGCACTGAGGGAGTGTTTAGGGGTGAAATTTCAAATCTATTGACTGTCATAGTTCAGAGAAAAGCAAGCTTGCCAGTATTAAATATGCAGCCAAGAGACAGGTATGAACCCACTAATGATGAGAAATCTAGAGTGAAGGATTTTAAATAGCTTTACACAGAGGTTTGAGACAACTGAGTGATAGGGCTCTTTTATTTTGTATGCCTATCAGTATTGAATAAACAGCAGCTGTAGCTTAGAAACAGAGGAGAATTTCTCTTAGGAAATGCTGCTGCTAAGAGCTTTTTACAGCCCTGTCACTGCTCAAATGGATGTTCAAGCTGTGCTGATGTTAAGTCCCCTGTTTGGGGCCAGAACGATGGAAGAATTGCCATCCATTTCCCAGCTACAGTGACTGGCTTTTTGTCAGAAGTTGGATATTTAAAAATATGACTCAAAATACTGAGTTTTCTGATGCATGGCACTTAGGTTTGCTGTATCTAACTGTTAAGGCACCAGGGTCTTTTACATAATTAATTTTCTAGTGATACCCTCCAAATATAATAAAGATAGTTTAAATAAAGTACTTTAAGTACTTAGAACTCAACCAATACTGACTAAAAAACTTCCTTGTGAAGGGCCTGTGTATTGCTTTATCTGGGTGAAATATGTTACTGCTGCCATCATACTGACCTAGCCCCAGCCCTTTTTTTTAATGAACTTGCAAACGTTGCTATGAGATTATTAAGAAGGAAGCATTTATTTCAGTTTAACATTCATGTCTTTGCTTTAGGCCATGCAGATTTTAACCACAGAAGTCACAGAAATCACAGAATGTTAGGGTCTGGAAGGGACCTCAAAAGATTGTCTAGTCCAACCCCCCTGCCAGAGCAGGATCACCTAGATTAGGTCACACAGGAACGTGTCCAGGTAGGTTTTGAATGTCTCCAGAGAAGGAGACTCCACAACCACTCCAGGCAGCCTGTTCCTGTGCTTTGTCACCCACACCATGAAAAAGTTTCTCCTTATGTTTACATGGAACCTCCTATGTTCCAGCTTGTACCCATTCCCCCTTGTCCTGTCATTGGACATAACAGAGAAGAGCCTGACTCCATCCTCCTGACACTCACCCTTTACATATTTATAAACATTAATGCGGTCAGCCCTCAGTGTCCTCCAAGATAGAGAGACCCAGCTCCCTCAGCCTTTCCTCATAAGGGAGATATTCCACTCCCTTAATCATCTTTGTGGCTCTGTGCTGGACTCTTTCAAGCAGTTCCTTGTCCTTCTTGAATGGACGGGTCCAGAACTGGACACAATATTCCAGATGCGGCCCCACCAGAACAGTCCATAATGTGAGCCATAAAATTCCATTGTCATCTTGGGAAAGCCATAATCAGACTCTCTAGGTGAATTGTTCTCTGCACTAATGAACCCCTGTCCTTTTCGTCAGAGCAGCTTGAGCAGTCTTCTTTTGTAGCATATGCCAGAGTTCGCTAAGTTTGGGCTGCAGTGGACTAAATAGGACATGTTGTCTTGCTAAGAATATCCAGACAACTCCCTATTTAAACAAAAATGGGAAGCTTAGATCAAGGACCTTGACAGTTTTGGGCTGCCATAGTATGACATAAGGTGTAGAGAGGAGGAGAGAAATTTGATTTAAAGAAGACCTGGACAAACAGGGTCAATAGGTCAAAACGTCTCATATTTTACCTTTGTACATTGTTGTCCTCCCTCCCAGTCAGCAAGCTACTGCCTTCTCTACTAACTGTAGTGTTTGGAATTATTTGTCATACTCTTATACAGAGTTTAGAGGTTTAACAGAGATATGGATAATGACAAACAGCTCTGAATCCTCCCAGCAAAAAGGTGGAAAAATTCTTGGTTATTTCTACCTCAGTGTAACAGAGCAACACGAACTGGAGAGACACTCAAGCTGTGAATGTCAGGAATAAATAGGCAGCTTACAAATAGCGCTGAAAATGGCCTGTGCTGCTGAGAGGAAAAAAAGATTTGGTTTCTTATTGTTCATGAGCTTTGGGTTGATTTAAAAGAAAGCGTTGTGCGTTTTGATGGGGGTGATACAGAGTAATGGTTTCTGAAAGTGCAGTAGCTGTTTTCTTTAAATGTTTGCATTTTAGGCTGAATTTAGCAGACTGGGCTTTTCTGTTTGGCTGGTTTTGCCTCACCTCGTACAATGACAACCAGGAGTAGCTATAGCTTAGTGCAGCAGAGGAAGGTGGCACTAATATGTTAACATCTGTTCACGACAGCAGAGGTACAATGACCTTGGTGTATCATCATTAATTTCCCCAAAACAAACCATCCAGAACTATTGCTAGTAGAAACAATTTGAAGAACATCAGCATATAGTCAGACTTATTTAGTCTTTGACATTGATAGAAGAGCTGTTGCTTATCTGACTGGAACTCATCATGACCACAAAGGCTGGGCCTTTGCTTTATCTAAGGGCCACAGAAACGTTCGGCCCACTGGGGAGACTTGGATTCACCCTACAGAAGGTGGAAATGAGCATCCAGCCTTTAGAAAACCTTGGCTAACTTCACAGGCTTCCTTCTTAATCAGAATAGGTGTGAGCATTGACAAAGAACTTTGTCTTCATTTCTGCGCCTTGCAGCACAACTGCATAAACTATGTAGGAGGCAAAATGTCTCAGTGGAATATGGGCATTTATGTATGTACTAGGCCAGTTCTTCAGATAGCGGAAATCAGCTACAGTGCAGCCATGCTTATTTCTGGCACTTGAGGATCTGCCCCAAGTTGTGCTGCTTCCGGTTACTGTCCCACAAAATCACAAATATCTTTCAAGTAATTCAGTTAAAACTGTTAACTCATGATGATACGGCAGCTATTGTAGAATCATAGAATTGCTTTGGTTAGAAGAGGCCTTTAAGATCATTGAGGCCAACTGTTAATCCAGCACAGCCAGGTGCTAAACCACTAAACCATGTACCCATGGTGTTCCCCAGGGATCAGTACTGGCTCCAGTTTTCTTCCATATCTTTATCAACGACTTGGATGAGGGGATAGAGTGTGCCCTCAGCAAGTTTGCTGATGATCCAAAACTGGGAGGGGTGTCGGATGCACCAGAAGGCTGTGCTGCTATCCAGCAAGATCTGGACAGGCTGGAGAGCTGAGTGAAGGTGAACCTCATGAGGTTCAATAAGGACAAGTCTGAAGTGCTGTATCTGGGGAGGAATAACACCAGGCACCAGTACAGGCTAGGGGTTGCCCTGCTGGAAAGCAGAATCACAGAGAAAGACCTTGGAGTCCTAGTGGACAGCAAGTTATCCATGGGACTGCAGTGTGCCCTTGTAGCCAGAAAGGCCAATGGTATCCTAGCGTGCATTAAGAAAACCGTCCAGCAGGTGTAGGGAGGTTCTCCTCCCCCTCTACTCTGCCCTAGTTAGACCAGACCTGGAGTACTGTGTTCAGTTTTGGGCTCACCGATTTGAGAGTGACAGGGATCTACCGGAAAGAGTCCAACAGAGAGCTACAAGGATGATTAAGGGTCTTGAGCATTTCCCCTATAAAGAAAGACACGGGGAACTGGGGCTGTTTAGTCTTGATACGAGAAGACTGAGAGGGGATCTTATTGATGTCTATAAATATCTGAAGGGTGGGTGTCAAATGGAAGGGGACAATCTCTTTTCTGTAGTGCCCAGCAATAGGACAAGGAACAAGAGGTATAAACTTGAGCATAGTAGGTTCCACCTCACCATGAGGAGAAACTTCTCTACAGTGAGGGTGATGGAGCCCTGGAACAGGCTGCCCAGAGAGGTTGCCGAGTCTCCTTCTCTAAGAGCCTTTCACAACCCACCTGGATGCGTTCCCCTGTGACATGCCCTAGGTGATCCTGTTTTGGCAGGGGGGGTTGGACTCGATGATCCGGGGGGAAGGGGCTGCGGCAAACCCCGAGGGAATGAACGGTGCCGGCCCTTCCCTCGAGCACTGGCACCTTTCTGGGCAGCTTTACCCGGTGCCCGCAGCAGCCCCGGGGAGGGCACAGGGAGGCAGCCCAAATTCATTAAACTCCTGAAAGTTCCTCAGTCGGGGACTTCCCTGGAGCTCCAAGCCACAGTTCACCCTTAATGGAGGAACTGGGTTAAGTTCATCGTGAATGTTTGACCTCCTGTTTAGGAGCCTGATGATGTGTGAAAGCCTTGCTGACAAAGAGGAGTGATGGTGATGCAATTTTAGGGGCTAATGATTCTTCTGACCTAATGTCCTCATACAGCTGCTTTCTATTACTGTCGCTTAACTGGGACACGGTGGGCTCCAGGGACTGACTTTGTATAATGAGATAGCTGTGCAATTATATCAGCTGCTGCGGACACTGGAGCTAAGTCTCTCATTTTTGCTTCATCATCTATTTTTATATTATTCTAGCATAATGTGGACACTCCAAAAAAATCAGCATTTATTGTTCCCAGGTGAAATGAGTAGTGCTAAGAGTGCAGCAGGGCTGTTGGGAGGCAGGGATGGCAAGGGATTGCTTTACAGCTGGCTTTTCATTCTCTTGCCTCCGTACTCCCTAGCTGTGCAAAATTATTGACACCTGAAAAAAACTCACCAGAGATCTTTATGTTTATCTTCTAGTTAATTTCTTTCTTGCTAAATTAAGAGTAAGAAGTGAGAGTGTTGGTGTAACTTTTACCAGAGTCCATGGAAAAGCTGTAGTGGTTCAAGAGTTAACTTGAAAATGCTTTGTTTACCTTGAATTTCAGATCTAGTTTGTTGTGGTTATGCTTAGGTTTTTTCATAAACTTCTACTATCTAAGAAGTACAAAATTCTAGTTTTGGTTAACTTCTGCAGATTACAAAGATTGTCATAGATTATAATGTAGCAGCATACACGGATATTTTACTAAAGGTATGCATAAAGTAAGTTTAGTCTTACTTTTAAAAGGACAGCTAACAAAGCCTATATGTTTTTATTACATAAAAAAAATTGGTACTTTTTATGGTCAACTTACTACACATGTTTCTTCATTATCTCATTATAAGAGTAATGAGATTTATTCCCAATATTAAAGAGTAATCACTTGAAAAGTTCTGTCCAGGGCAGGTTTCTTTGTATAAGTGAGTTCACATTTTAAAGAGAAAGCCATCTCATTTTCAAACTGCTTTGTGATAGACACACAAATACACAGTGTATTTCATGAAGAATGTTGTGTATGTTGGTTAAAACAAATATTTGGTGTTTTGTTTCCCATTTATTTACTTACTTGGCACAGTTAACTCAGATTACCCTACAGAAATAAAAAAAAAAAAGACATCGTGACTGTGACTTCATACATGAAGTGAATTATCCATGGTAACTCTGCATACTGATTTATATAGAAAATTTAGTTGAAAGATCTTGAAACAGCCAATACTAACTAAGCATCACTAATACGATTATGAAGTAGTTAAGGGCAGATAGATTTTTCACCAGCTGCTAAAATCATTGCCCGTATACTTACTGAGTTTCCATAAATTTGGAGTAATCTAATGCTGTTGTCCATAGCAGTAAGTAAACTGAGCAAAATTTAATTAAAGATGTATATCTATGAAACATGAGTCTTGATTCCACCGGTTCTTCATTCGGCCTATTCCACCCATGTATGTCTTTAATATATTGGATATTTTAATGGGCAGTCATGTGTGACAGCCACAGATAGAATATTATGTTTAGCATTTTGGAAGACCCAGAGAGCTGACCCTGTGGTGTATATTCAAGTAAGTTCTCAAGTGTGCTTTCAAGAGCAGGTGCTCAGTAAGAGCATTTTACCCACACATCTTCTGTGGGGCTGAGGACTTGTCTAGTTTTAAGTCAGGTGAGTTTCCTGACCAGTTTGGTGTGTACCCCCACAACCGCTTACTCAAGCAGAATAATTATTTGAGGGTAGGGAGAGAGCATGGAGCCATAGGAAAAATGGCCAAGGGCAGGAGGAGAATGGGATAGCTACTTGCTGCAGCAGAGCTACTTTACAACAGCCTAAAATACCTGTGGGACTGTGGCCTGAAAGACAACACAGCCATGAATTGGCTGGCTTCAGTGCTGAGCAGGTCACTTCAGCAGCAAACCCCAGGGGCACTAATAAGCCTTAATTAAGGCTCTGAGGAGCTTTGCTTGTCCATGGCCAGACAGCCCCAGTTGAGTTTATGAGGTTTATGCGTGTCGTACGTATGTGTGTGTGCACATATATTTCATTAGCTAGCTTAATCTACAGATGACTTTTTTAATATTAAACTTTATCTTTTAAAAGTCCAGTTGTTAATTTTCATTGCCCAGCCCATAGTCCATCTGAGACTACACCAGAATTTCACTTTCTAAAGAGTCCTGCTTTCTTACTGTTGTGAAGGGAGAAGTTGCTAAATATAGACTTCTTAAAGCTTTCACAGACAGTTAAAAAAATATATATTCAAGACTTTAACAAAAAATAGTGTTTTAGTTTAGAGCTTTGTCTGAGCATTAATCAGTACAATCAGTACAATATTAAGATCAAAAAAACCCCACCCCGATCTACATGAGTTAACATTTTTGGATCAAGTTCCACCTTCCTGATATTCAGCCACTTTTGGGACATTTAAGGATTAGATATATAACAGGACGTGAAAGGTTTCTTGGTAGTCTAAGGAATATAGTTGTAAATATAGTTGTTACTTTGCTTTTTGGTATTGCCTTTAGAAAGTACAAAGGAGGTAAATGAAAACTAATACATCATAACTGACTTAGCTAAAGGTGATATCTCTTGTATGCTTATGACGGGGATATTTAAATGGGTTAAAAGAACAATTTAGATTTATAGCTCTATTTATCATGATTACTTCACTAAATTCGTCTAGATACATTAGAATTTCATGTTTTATAGGTGCAGTGGTATAGGAAGTAAAGTATTACAATATAGTTTTGCTTACTTTTTCCTTATTTTGTCAATACTTAAAGTGTCAGACAATAAATTGTGATATTACTAAAGGGGTGGGCTGGTTGGTTGTGTTTGGGGTTTTTTTTTTCTTCTTTTCCTTGTTCCACTGCTGTTGTTTTGTCACAGTGAATCTGTGATGTTGCAGGTAATTGTTCACATAATGGAGTGCAGAGGTAGTGAAGAACACTCAGCATAAGGCTGGTTTCTTGGCACAGCTGTCAAAAAATCTCTCCGACAGCTCAAATTCTGTTCAGTGGCATGGACTGTGAATCACAATCAGAAATATGTTCTGAATCCTGAGGAGCCAGACTAGGGACTGCTCCCGGTGAAGGAAAAAGTGGAAAAGCCTATGAGCAATCAATCTTGTATCTGTCCCAACCCACAAGTGAATGCAGAAATTAATAAAAGGTTGCAGCACGGTGATCATCAAATTGTAATTTTAAAAACTGCCTAAGCTCAGTGAGACAAACATTCAAAAGTAGTATTTCAGGTTTGTTTAGATAAATGCCAACCCAATCACAAATCAAATTTCTGCTCGTGATCTCCTTGTCAGTGCAAGTCCTGATTAGTTCTCCTGTAGGTGTGTTTGCTGCAGTAGTTTCAGGACAATTTAAGCGGTGGAGGTATTGGTTAACAATGAGAGTGAGTGACCCGGTCTCTTCTAGAACTGTTTGCTGGTCAAATGTTCATCTAAAAAGAAATACAATTTGACTCACTGTCTCCTGCTTTCCTAAATCTCATGGCAGAGTTTGAATGAAACATGACCTGTGCATTTTGCTGTATGTTCCACTCATTGCTAGACTAAAATTCAGTTGTGCTGTATGACATGAATGAAGCTCATGTTTGTCTTCTAACAGGCCTGCAAAAACAGGAGAGTTGGCTTATTTGCAGCATTTTTTTTATTTTTATTTTTTTAATCCTGCTTTGGAAATGGTGATGTTCACAGTTAAGCACAGAAAAGATGCTCACTGGAAGGACCTTTGGTTGCAGCTCTTTCAGTGGGTGTTCTGTAATACAGCACATGTGTGTGCCTTGTGTGAGTCTGAAACAAGATGGGTGAAACAGGAATAGACAGTGAAGGATTTAATGCGTTTTCTTTCCTGGGCCAAGACTGAAATAACCCTTCTCTCATTCCATAGGAACCTAGGAAGGTGGAAAGATACTAAAGGTGAAAACTGCGGTTTTTAAAATGTACAGGATTCAGGGTGATGTAAGAAGCTGAAAAAAAAAAAGAATATAATATCTTAAGAGAATGGTAACACAGAAAAAGAGCTTCACATGTGGATCTGAGACAGTTCAGTGTCTCAGGAAGTGGTTACTGGCTTTCAGGCAAGTGATATATTCGAATCTTGGCTCATAATATGTCCCTTTCATTTTTTTTCCTGCTTTTTTTTTTTTTGTCTTTGAGCTTTTACACAGAGAATTTCATATATATTTGATACAAGAATGACATTAAATGAACTTTCCAGTTTCATGTTTCAGGAGCTTTCTTAATTCAAGAAGGTTTCCTTTATTTCTTTGTGGTAAGGTGCTGGCTTGAGATACATAACAAATAGCTATTTGGATACTGTTTTAGACTGGCAAACACTGTCCTTTTAATTAATTCTGGAGAGTAGGAACTATGCACCTCAAGATAAGACCTTTCTAAATGCTAATAACCGTAAACATAGTTTAGAAGACTGTTTACTTTATTTGCAATGTTATCGCCGTATCTACATTTTTGTCAGTATTCATGGGGTTCCTTATGTAGAATGGGAAGTTCTGAATTGATTACAACTTTCACGAGTAGCAAAAAGCCATTTTTAAGGATGTTTTCTGTCAGTCATGTATAGCTTCTAGCACACGAAGAATAAATTGCAGCTTCCCTGAGAAAGTGACATAAACCCATGGGTTTTTTATGTCACAGAGGGATTACTGTGAGAAAGACAGGAATCCCTCACTCAAGCTGTGATTTCTCTTGATGGAATTGCTACCTTTTTGACTAGTACATAAAATGTCAGGGAGAGCAAGAGACAGTGAAAGAATGTCATACTTCATAGAAATCATCAGTAAGTGCAATAAGCTATTGCAGGTAGGATGATCCACAAAGGTGGCCTCCCATCTTCTAAAGCAAGATCCACTGGTTGTGACAGGCACATTGTCTGCACTCTCCTATTCTTGCACTCTGTTCCTTCCCTTGGCTTGGCCCTGATCTCCCACTTCTGTAACAACTTATTATTGAGACATGATTATAGGTACTTTATTAACCAGGGTTGTCCAGGATGGGGATGAATAAATTGGGTTTGTCTCAGATTATTTGGCTACAGATCTCAGTGGTTGCTCTGCTTAAGGAGGTTGGAATCTGGCAATACCTTCTCAGAGAATTTAATTGAGCAATCACACTCTGACAGACAGACATTTTTTGCAAAAGCCTACAGCAAAGAATGACTTCCGAACTGCTATTCTTTGTCATACACATTATACCCCTCTAGTGTCTTCATTCACTGACTTCTCAAACATGACAGATGATACAGTTGCTGGTCCAGAAATTACAAGTTTCAGAAACTGGGGGCGGGGTGTAGGGTGAGGGGGAGGAAAAAATCAGTCATACAAAGAGAATGGTAATTCACTGCATTAAAAAACATAAGCTTAAATAAAAATTTTGGTTAAAACTTCTAGTTAATTGTCAGGTATTTACAGCCTGACAACAGTCAGCTCATTAGTTTTGTGAGTGTTATTTGACCTATAATATTAAACTAATGTGTTTTACTGTTTATTAATTAAACATTAGCTTGAGGAATGTCATTATTTTAAATAGAAACACTCTGTCTCAGTTCAGGTAGTGATGAGTATACCGTTAAAGATCATAGTCCCTCTGGTATGAGGATCACTCTACAGAGTTTTCAGAAATATCTCAGGCTATGTTCATATCCTGCTGTCCAGCCTGGCTACAGGACAGTTTTCTCAGCCGTATAGCTGGAGCTGGTGAAGTATTTTGCTAACATAATGCTTGTTTGACTGCCTGCTAACCTGCCCTGCTGTACAGGTGTCAGCATGGTACTGCATTGCTCAAAATAGTGTTTTTCTTAGCAGTGTTACTGCATTGAGTTATTAGTAGTTTCATTTGAGAGGTTTTCATTTGTATGCTTGGTGTAAGAATGTCTTAATGAAATTTGATAAAAGTGTAAAGCTGGGAGGAATTGGTAACATAGATGAGCCTGGTGTGTTATCCAGGAAGAGATAGATGGTGTAGCAGATTGAAATAAAAGAAATTAATTAATGTTAGTAATATGAAGTAAAAGGTCATGCTTCTAGGAGCTAACCGGAATTCCACTGCTGAGCAGGGATTTATTAGGCTATACCTTGGAGAAGAAACATACGGGTGTAATATGCCCACTGGGTCCAGTTGACCATGGGATGACTATAAAGCAAGAGGAACATATACCTGTATAAAAGAGAAATACAGTTTTTGGACATATAGGGTGAATAATTAAAATAGAAGAGTATTTAATTATGTTGCAAGGCATTAGTGAGTCCTTGGTTGGAATAGTCACCTTGTTCAGTTCTATTCACATTACTTACATAGTTGAGAGAGAGAGATAGGCATCTGTGAAAGGTGGTTTAGAGCAGGATTTATGGTGCTTCAGGAAACTCCACTCCACATTCTGATGTTAAGCCAGGTTTTGGGCATATCCTCTACAATATATGCTTTTAGTCATTTGCATCCAAGAAATATGTAACTATATGGTAGTTAAGTAGAGTGTAACTCTAGTGAAGATTATTAGTAGGAAGAGCTTCTTGTGAGGAGGCACTAACAGAGTGACATTTTAAGCCTAATGGAATGCTAGCAGAGAATGGATGTGACAACTTACATAAGGTTCATGTTGGAAAGGAAAACTAACTGCTAATGCTAAGGTATCTTGATGAAGAGGAATAACAAAGAAAAAGGTGATAGGTTGGTTGCAAGTAAGTGGAATTTAGATAAGTTCTGCTTGTTTGAGAAATTCTTGAACAGCCTTCAAAAATCCTGTTAGTGACAAAAGATACACATTTCAAATGGAGCTGTATCTGTTTTTGAATCAGGTTAAATTAAATAACTGTTTGTGATTGCATGTACCTTGTTATGATGTGACAGGAGTTTGTTTCCATTCCTAAATTCCTTTGAAATAATTTTTTGATGAATCCACAGATGTCTTCCATTGAACACCAGCTTTGCACACAAATTGTCTGGTTTGCTATACAGGCTGAGCTCTGTTCAGGAGAGCTCTTCTCCTATCCGAGTCATGTTTGGTCAGTGCCTCTCCTGCTCCCAAAAGCTGGGGAGAGTTGGTGCTGTCTTTGAAAACTGATTGTTAACACCAGTATACAGATCTAGTCTCATGTAGAGAGACTTACAGCTAAGTGTCAGTTTGAAATTTGTGAGGAGATAATGAAGGGTTTTCAACCTCATAAAGTGGTGATAATATTGTGACAAAGTTTTAACAAAGATTTTTGTTTCACTAACACAGTTTAACAGCATTCATAGTCTAATTACAGCTTAGTAACTTTGTGTGTGTATTTTAACCTGTAATAAGTATTAGGGTATATCTGTGTCTATTGAAAGTGTTTGATTCAAAGTTACTTTAATATATTATATATACATATGTGTGTGTATATAGAGAGAGAGGGAGAGAGTTTTATCTGTATCGCCTGAACTGAATTCTGTGCAAGTTTGTGATAGTAGTTGACCTAGTTATGGTTTGGTGTCTAGAGCCACACAGATACAAAGTTCAGTTTAATTCCTTGATTGGCAGAGGGAAACAATTGCTATTGTTCCACAGCTGCGCAGGAAGTACGTACGTTTGTGCTGAGCGCAGCCTCGGTTGCAGTAAGCCAGATCTGGAACAGAGCCCAGCCTCCTCCCACAGAGGCCCCAGCGACTCCCTTGTGCCAAAACCTGGACACCTGCGCGCAACACAGTATGTCACCAGTGACAAGCTGGCAAACCTTTCCCTGCCGCACTTTACCTGGAATGTGTTCTTCAAACTCTCTGTTGCTTCTAGCACTGTGAAACTAAACTGGTAATTGCTTTACCCATTGCTTCTGTTCAGAAACAAAAACTAGTAGAAGTTGAAAAATATTTTTCCAGTTGTGTTTTCGTATGTTTCCTGAATATTTACCCCATAGTCCTGAATATTACCATACTCTTTATTTTATACCTGGCTTTGCCTTCTGATGTGTGTGAGTAGTGAATAGTCTCCTTACAGTGTGAAAGACAGTTCAGTTCCCTTCCCTCAAGCCATAACAACCAATTGATGTCAGTTACCTCAAAAGCAAATTAATCCTCCTCCTGTTTTGTTGAATCAATACTAATTCATTTTTTTCCTGTAATTTTCAGGTTTTGACAACACTGGCTGCCAGAAAAGCTGAGGTAGGAAATCCTGGCATCCTGGTGGAATGTTAAATAGATGGTGGAATGTCTGTGGTTTTGATAGAGAGGGTAGCTTTCTTACAGTTTTGGGGTGAAAATTTGAGACACTTCACTATGGCACTTGTGCTGCTTCTACTGTTGAATGAGTCAGTCTTTGGAATTCTTGTCTTGTAACAATGTTTAAGCTGAGAAAGTTCTCCTAAGAGACTGTTACTATGTAGGTCTTTCTGAAGATTCCCATGGCATTGACACCGTAGAGACACTGTTCAGAGCTTTGGTAGCCATGTGTTATAATTACCATCAACAGAAGGTAGCTATCTGACCTTTTCCCTATGGCCTTCAATTTTTGTCCCCTGCTTCAAAGCAAAGAAGGTATTGTATATGCTCCAGAGCTGGTTCTTAGTGCCTTCCAAGTCTGTATGTAGCTTGCCTCACTCACCTGCTACCATATGACACGAGCTGTTTGAACAGTCTGGGACATTCGTGGTGCGACAGAATGCTACTAGCTGAATTCTTGTCAAAATCTGGAATGACATGAAATCTATTGTATGTTGCCTATGGTTTAGTTTGATCAGTTTGGATTCGCATTTGTTTTGTCAGCTTTTCTGTTCATGTGTGAGCACTTTGCAGCCTTAATGGGTCTAACACTATTCTTAAAGGTGAAAATATTATGATTATTGGAGAATGTTTTGAATAACTGATTGCTAAAGCAAAAACAGCAGTCCTTTGTGACCATTAATGTGTGTAATACTGCATTTGTCTCTTTTGAGTATTGCTGTTGAATAAGTCACTGTGCTTTTATTAACTGACAGATATTTTTATTCAGTGCACAGTTACTGACTCATTTAAATGTAATGTCAATTGGAAGCTAAGAGTGTTTCTGTATGAAACAGGTTTCGGACTCACAGTAGGGAATTTGTGATGTACTCTAAAGCTAATGTTTAACTATGAAAAAATGTCTAGGTGACTCTAGCTGCTGTAGTCAGATAAATTTTTAATAGAAACCTTTGGTAAATTAAATTGCATTATTAAAGAGAATAGATGTCAAGCACTCAACAAGATAAACTGTGCTAGTTACTTTAAAGAACAAGGACTCAAGTTCACTTGAATACCATAAAAGAGTTTCTGGGGTAGGATTTGTATCTGATTTTTCACTGATGCACTGTTTTATATGTCTGTTGCACTTATAGTGATAGAGTCCACTAAAAATCAGTCACTTCCAGTTTATTGTTTTGTAATGGGATTTTTTTGGGGGCTTAGATTTTTCACTGTTCAGTTACTGCTATCAATTTTGCTTCCTTATAAATTCTGTTTTCAAATTTGTTTATAAAATGTTTCCATACACTTTTTTTTTTCTGGTGTGAGTGTATAATTCTAGAAATATTCCAAGTTTCTGAGTTGGTCAGTTGTGTTGTTCTGTTACTACTTTTACCATGTGAAAACTCTAAGGGTGTTAACACATTTGGTTGTTCTTTAACGGAGCTTTTCAACTGACTTTTGTGCTTCAGCTGACTTAGTAGGCACAAATCTATATAAGAGGTTATCATGAGATGCTGTTTCTCCCATTCATGATGGTACTTGGAAGAAATGCCAAAGTTCTTCAGTACAGGGAAAATCCTAATTGAAGGTAAAGGATAATTAAATGCTTTCCTGAATCAGGGTGGTAGTTTTGTTTTTAAATAGTCCTACTGAACTCAGTGGAATAACAACTAAAAAGAATAGTAAAAATCCAGAACTGGTTACTGAGTTTTTGGATTAGAGGCAATTTTCAGCTTCAGGGAACTGATTCCTTTGACATAGTGACAAACTTCCTAAGATTTCTTCCTGGGACCTACGTAGTGCAATGTATATTAGGCATAATGTAGTATAGTTTTGCTGTGCTTTGGGGCTAACACGCCTTAAATAACTCTGTGGATGACATGCAAGACATTTCTTCAAATTTAAGAATAGTGGTCTCATGTTTTGCCTGATATTAGTTATTTATTTTACTCTTTGGTTTTCATGAACAGTTCTGAGAAAGGAATAAACCTTGTTCTGGCTTGCCTTTGTGTCGTGTCTTAACTCATTTCAGCTCCTTCGTTCTTTGCTACTGTGCTGTATTTGTGTCACAGGTTCTCTAGTCTGCTTTTGATTAAAAAAATGTATGTATGTTTTCTTTCTAAAATCTTATATTAGAACTGCTATTTAGTTGTTCTTGAACTGTTGATCCAAGTAGTCTTGAAATGTGATTATTTCTCTTTTTCTTCTGTGTTGACATAGCTGTGTTCCCTTACTGAATTTTGTATGAAGTCTGACTGAATGAAAACTTGGTATGTTTGTATTACTATTGAATGTTTTAGGAAGCTACAAAGAAGTTGGTTTTGTTTTTGTTTTCCAAAAGATGGTTGCCACATACCAACTGTAGAGAAAAAGTACATCTAAAGGAAGCTGTCAAGTAATCCAAAGACCTTTCTTCCATCTTCTAACACAAAGGGGCAACAAATAGTGACAGAGTCAAAGCTGTAGGCAGTGAAGCCTTCCATTAATAACTGCCAAATCTGCCTACGCAGTGTCTTTTAGTGTTGTAGTCTTGTAAATATGCAAGCTAGAAGCATCTTAGAATAAATTGTGCATAGATAGTCAAATATAAAGATTTTTATCACAAATTACTCTGGTCTCTTGCACAATAAAACTTGTAACAGATCATGTTAATGTCATTACAAAAGGGGCCTGAGTCCAGTGTCAAATACAGCTATACACTGTATAAATTGGCATAACATACAAAATACTTTATTATAAAATATTCTTGTAATTCCCTGGAACAACACAGTTTGAGGAATGACATTTTTCAGATCTGCTAACTTCTATCTAATACAAGTATATGGCAGGCTAGTCCTTTTATTGCTATTTGTCCCCTTCTGAAGACATTCAGTAAACTTTTTCCAGAGTGGCCTTCTTTCTAATTAGTTGTTAGTATAAATAATCATAAATAATCTTTATATTGGGGAAAGCATAATTTCTTTTCCCCTTTCTGAAACAAAGGGTGTTACCAAAACAGACAACGGAAAGCTGCTTACATTTCCTGTTTTCCTCCTCAACGTTTGAGTAAATGATACAGTGAAGTTCAGGGCCACATTCTTGTGAGACATTAGAGGTCATGCCTGATTGAAACACGTTTAGTATAAGCGTGTGTAAGCTTTCTGTCTGCTTTTATGTGAGGAATGTCAAGGCTGGCTTTTTTCTCCGATAAAGCAAAGGCTGCCCATATGTCTCAATAAAACTGGAAATCAAAATCAGCTACAAAGCCAAGGAGGTTATTAAAGCAGAGTTTAAGGAAAATATCAGAACAGTAAGCAGAATATGGCTCTAATGATAACAAAACTGTGACTGATTTATACTGCAGTTCTATAAGGTCCTTGATTGTCTGGAAATATCATTGTTAAGTCTCTCACTTTCCTTACATGGCAGGAATAGGTCCAGCCTGGTTAGTAGCGTGTTTCTAAGAAGGCCAGTAAATATATTACACTTCAGTCACCCTTTTGCTGCTCTGTGTGTGGGGTGGAAAGCGGAGAAAAAACCTCTGACAGGAGGGACAATTGTTTAATTTATTTTTTGTTTGTAAAATGTTTCTGAAAAATCACTTATGCTTTTGGTGCTGTGGAACTATATTTGCATGAATGATGCGAGAGATGCATATGCAAGGTGTCTTCAGCAGATACGGTCTGAAAGCCATTCAGAGCATTTTTGCTTGCTGATATTATTGTCTGTTTGCATTACACTAATGCCTAGAGGCCCCAGCTGGAATCCTGGTCTTTCAGGTTGTGTACAGGCATGTGTTACACAGTATTTCAAAGGCCTTACGCACTTAGGTAGATAATACTATCTAGTTTTCCTAGTTTTAATACCAAAGTGAACTAATTCATTTTCAAGAAGCAGTCAGTAAAAGAGCGTGTGTAAACAGATAGCAGAACTTGCTAAGAAAATATTCATCCACCAATATTGTTCTACTATTATTGCTTTGCTGTTTTGCAGTGTGCTCTGTTCCACATAGGCCTATAATTCTTTTTGCTAGCATATGAGTGATTTTTTAATCCTGATGGCCGTCTGATTTATTTCTATGGGAAAACTGTATCATCAATGGAAATTTTATTTGGGAAAACATAAATGCTAGGCTGGATGCTCTTAGGATAAATTGCAGGTGTTGTTATTACAAATCTGTGGTAGATAAAAATATGTCATTCAGTCTTCCTAGCCTCTGTGTCCTACTTCATTCTCCAAAACACACTTAACATGCAAGGACCTAGTCTGCCATCACTCCAAGGTAAGTACGTGCTCAGGACAAGAGTCATTTCCATTTCTATTTTCAGATTTTTTTTTTTCAGAATGAATGAATGAATGCCTCTGCCTTTTCTGATGCATCAATACTTTGCATCCACCAGGGCATTTAATCAAATGCATTCTTAATCATGATGACTGATAAAGAATTTGATATTAGTATTTTTTTGAGGTTCCTATCTAATTTATTTACAGCAAGAAAATATTTACCTTTCAAAGAACAGTATCAATTTCTACACAAGTGTAGCCTAATGCTTTCCATATAGTTGTAATGGTGATTATTTAAAGGATTTTACCATCTCTGCAATTTTATAGCAGGACTTTAGAGTTTATCAAGAGGATAATTATTACAGTAAGATGGTACTTTTTTGCTTGATCTGTTGA
The DNA here is from genome assembly GCA_025345505.1 of Todiramphus chloris collaris. Lineage (NCBI taxonomy): Eukaryota > Metazoa > Chordata > Aves > Coraciiformes > Alcedinidae > Todiramphus > Todiramphus chloris. The sequence continues at coordinate 4,797,895 of JANVCC010000039.1, read as the reverse complement.
AATCTCTTCCAGTTTGACTGAGTTGTAAGCTGTTACAAACCATGTACAAATAGGTATCAGGTAAAAAAAAAAAAAAAAAGATAATTGCAATGAATCAATATTTTTTTTATTATATTGCTACTAAGAATATTAATAATTTTAAGTTTAAATTCAAGAGTTATGTGTCAAAGTAATTTTGACTTGTAAAGTTCTTAGAACTGAACAGTTCTAACTGCAGAACTTGTTTTGATGGTGACCAAGAAGTAATTTCCACTGAAAAGTATTTTGCAAGCATATAAAGCTGAGAAAGGGTCTGAACTCCCACTGAAAGGTGTCTGTGGGTAACCCAGTGTCACACATAAATCCTGCTGAGCTTCCTACCTGTGTCTTCAGATACCTAATAAACTCTTGATTGTCAGTGACGGGAACTCCCAGCTGTAGCAATTATCTTGACAAGTTAATATGGACATTCCAAATGTGGCAGAAAGGAAATGCATAGCAGTGCATGCCTGGTAGGTGACCTTTGAACGTGATTTGAGTGCATCCCTTGGAACACTGAAAATACCTGCTGCGCTCATTAGTATTTGCTAGATTCCTCTCCAACTTTTATTACCAAGGGCAGAATCCTGACTACCTGTTGTAGTTTAGAGGTTTAAGCACATTAGTTACATATATATATATATATGTGTGTGTATATATATGCATTAAAACTGTACAAAATGGATGGGAAGGAATTACAGAAAGTTTTCATCCATTTTTTACTTGAATATGAATTTATAGGATCATGCTCCTTCAGTATGAAATCCTCTACAGTAATTTTAAGCTGTGTGGTGTGAGAGACAGTCTTGCTGTAGCTGCTACTGTAAAACCTAATTTGCTGCATAAAATATGAGAGCTATAGTGAAATATGAGCCTGGAGAGCAACTCTTTTGATCTTGAGTAGTCAAAAGGTTGGCATGTATAATGCTATGAAAATAAATGATGTCAAAACTGTAGGATATAATTTATGGTTTGGGGACTACTTTACTCGTAGAAGCAGAAGCTTCTACCATTGAAATCGTTCAACAAAAGATAATGAATGGAAATTACAAACTTTCATAAAAAACCAAATATATTGAATCATGCAATACATCAATTTAGACATAACCAGTTGACTAATTTACTGATTATATATTATGGAGAAGAGCATTTATAAAAGATGTGATTGGAACTTTAGCCCCCACTTTGTATTTCTTTAGCACTAGGCATTAGCTGTCATGCAGTTTGGCAAAGAATTGGTCACATAAATTGTCTTTACTCTGTTCCAGTGACAAAAGCTTGAGTTTTGTAAGCTCCCAGTACAGTCTGAAGGCGAATCCAAGTGCTTCACAGTGCTTCTAGGAGAACAATTGCAAACCAAAACCATAACATTGGTTGACTAAAATCTTTGTTATTACTGTACTATGCAGATTCTTATGTGTGGCTCTGATAGCTGAGACTCAATTGCCTACACAGGGTTCAGACTAGGATTTTTTGTGAGTGTGTATGTACAAAAAATGGTCCATGGACTAATTCAGTTACCTACATTTGCTTCATTTAAAGATGCACAGTCTTCCTTCATAAGTCTTTTAATAGTTTAAGTTTTTTTTTTAAATAGAATCTATCTGTCTTCTGAAGAAAATTAGATATGCTAAAACAATAACAACTGTGTACTGTCATGTATGCCTTTTCTGTGTGTAGATATGCACACATCCCCACATTGTTATGAATATGTGGCTCCAGAATGTGTTTTAGTTTATGTGTCAGTAATTTGATGGCAACAGAAACAAAATAAAGCTGGTTTCACTAAAGGGTTAGTATTGGCTTAAAAGTGCACTTTGTTTATTGTTTCTGTTTCTTAGTTTATTTCTCTGTCTTCTTGCTAAATGTTGCAAGTTTTCATTGTCTATACAAGAGTCTTACCATGTTCGGATGAAGATTTGAAAGGTGCTGTATTAATGATGCTTTTCTCAGTCCTTTTGTTGTGAATTTCCAAAGTATCATACTGTCAGAACTGTAGATGTGCCATATTGATCTGGATGATTAAAACAGCCAAAGGAAACTTGATTTCTAAGGGAAAACCTAATATTCTCAAATCCTGAATATCTGCTAAATATTTATAGGCTACGGAAGTTGATCAAGTACCTTTGTTCTCTGATTATTGCAGTGAATAGAGGCACTTAGTTCAGATTGTCATCTTATTAATGTGATGTAGTAATATATAAATTAATGTGTATGTGTTCTCAATCATGTGAATACACAAAGGAAACTTTTTTTCCTTATCTTGGCAGGGCAAGAAGATAAATAGGTGAAAATGTGTATGTGTTTGAGTGATAAAGTTGGTTTAATGATTCTTGGGGAAAAATTTCCCGTGGTACGTACAGTAGTGACTTGATTGAACAGGACAGAATCATGCAGTTCAATTAATGTGCAAATATGTGTTCACTGAACTTTCATTCCATTTATCACATGGACATGGAAATAGGGTCATTTTTTATCTCTATATTATGTATATGACATCTTAGTTTGCTTCTTGCATGTTGCTGTGGGAAAAATAGCAATGTGGCACACCACAGGCAAAAAGAATTGGAGAAAAATTCCTCAGCTGTCACAAACATCTTTAAGTAGATCTTTGTTTGAAGATAAACCTCTTCCTTCTGCAAGGATTAACATTAAGAAGGCTTTTGCATGCTCTTTCCTTTAAAATTGTATGCATCTCTCGGCCATATGCTGTGAAAAATCATTGGCAACAATTGTCATATTGATGAAGTGTATAGTTAGCAAAGAAAGTGTAATCACTGGAAAAACTCAAAAAGAAGTTTAGTTGAAAAAGCATTAGGAATCGCCATTGGTTATTTAAAATGAGAAGCCACCCATTTCAAAGTAAGTTTTTTTTCTGATGCTTATAAAGACTTTCTTCCATCCTTAGTGAAATTTGTTTGAGGACTTTTCTCTTTCTTTTGACTAATTATTCTAAATGAGTATATCAAGGCTACAGTTGGTTGTTCAGCTTATATTCTGAAAACCTGCCTTGTAAATTCTACTATTGGAAAGTATAGTGAATAATTTTTTTTTTCTTATGTTGTATTTCTATAATTGGGAAAAAAAAAAAATCATTTGATTTTGAACAGAAATAATTCACAGTAGGGGAAAAAGATGGAATTTCATAGGTACAATGTAAAATAATGTGATAAAAAAATCCTTTCTTAGGTACCTATAAGCATACAGACATGTGGTTAAAATTCTCATTTTTCTATTGCATTGACAGTCTAAAGTAAAGATCTTTTGGCTGACATGGGCAGCTGTATAAATTAAAGACTAGCTCAATTCCACGTGGAGCTGTAATCTTTTCAGGCAAAGCTTATAACCTTTAAACAAACCACAGGCCAAGTTCTCTGCCATGTAAATTGGCAGAGCTTCATAAACTTTAATGGAGCTGTGTCTTAATGGAGCTGTGCCAGTTTTTAAGAGCAGTGACTGTGATCTTAATTTAGGTAGAAGGTGGCAGAAGCTTAGGAATATAAAGAAGAGTCTAAATTGTTAACTGCCAGTGCCCACACCTCATTGTTAAACAGGAAAAAGTCCCATTGGCTTTGGGGACTGCAGTATCTAGAGGTATTTTTTCAGCAGTTAATGCTTTAATTAATGTAATAGAATGAATCACATTACTACTGCTCTAATCACTACTGCAATGTAGCCCTCTCTGGTTTTGGTCTTTTCCTCAGTCAGATAGTTTTCTACCTTAAAAGTGCCAAGAAAGAGCTTACAGGCTGAAGCACAGCGAAGCGGCTATTAATGTACCATGGTTAACTTGGGTTGACACCTGTTAAAGTAGTAAATGTGATCAGTTTTCTCATTTACTGCCTGTGAGCTGAGGTTAACTTAACAGTAATGCTTTCTAGGTGCATGCACCTGTGCAAGCATAGACATTATCAGTATGCTCATTTTCTTTATATGGGCAAAAGATGCAGGTCTGCTAATATTTGCAGTAAGGCAGTACTTGGTGTTAGGCAAAGGAATAAGCTTGTCTCATCAGTGAAATAGTAAGTAATATTTTACAAAGGCATTAGACTAGTGGCAGTGAAGTGATTGAATAAGACGTTATTAAAAACTATAATATGTAAAACTGCAGAAGAGACCATATTTCTTATTAATTAAGCCTTGTATTGAGACTTAACATTATGCACGAAATGGGCAAAACATATTCTGTCAAGAGTTTGTGAATGAAATGGAAGTAGTTTGGAGAAAACAAACAAAAAAAGCCCACTGAAGTGAAAAAGTAATGTGGTTTTCCATCAATATAAAACCAGAAGTTATAGAGTATTACACTTTTTTTGTTTATGGGAAAGAATGTGTTTCTAAAAAATACTTTTTATGTAAGTTAATTGACAAGTAAAGCAATTACGAGCCAAATGGCATTTTGGTTTGGACTTTTTTCCTTCATTAGGAGGCTTTGGAAAGGTGCTCCTGACCCTTCATTTTTTATTTTGGCTGAAGTAATAGATGAAAATTGTTTGCTTTCCCATTCATGTCTGACTAGTCACCACCCATGTTTCCGATACTCCTGTAAAAATGCGGTGTTTGAAGTGATTAGAACTGGAGTGGTTGTTTGGAGAAATGCTTATATTGGTATCATAAAGGCAAGAAAAAAAACCCCAAAACACAGTGGTGTTTTCTGGCTTCTGCTTTTTGTAAGGTAAGGCACTAGGAAGATGAACAGTAGTACCTGTGTTTGTGTACCTGTGGTGCAGGTATCTGGGATGAACCAGGATGAATGAGAGACAGAAACCCCTGCCCAGTCTTATAAAGGTTAAGAAAATAGATGAATAGGCTCAGGAGACAGACTTTCATTGTTGTGGAGGAAAGTTTTGAAGCTGGGCAAGTAATGGATGAAATATCTCCTTTCTTCTCCTCAGTAATAACAACTATGAAGAAGGCATAGCCAAGACATTTCCTCTTCTACCCCTTCAGTTTTGTGTTTTCTCAGATGGCACAGTTTAAGTATTTCTGTGGTGGACGAAGCAGTTGTGTGCTTTGGGATATACAGAAAGATCTGCACCTTCACTGTACAGAAGGGCACATGGCACAGAGTAGCCCAGGCTTTATATTAGCTTGCTCAGGCACGTTTTTCTCGCCAGCCGTTCCACATTTCTTTGCCATTGAAACAGGAGTCCAGTTTCTGGTCTGATAAAGAATTTGCAATTACCTGTAGTCTGAAAATGGTTTATTCACATTATGATGAATTATTCACAGAATGACTGAAGTGTTTTCTTAACCAGAGGTCTGTTTGATTGGGATTTTATGATTACTAGGCTAAAGTCTTCAGACTCGTATTTACAGGGTTTCCATAACAGAACAGGCAAGATCACAGCAGTTGGTTTAAAAAATACACTTCCTTGCTGCATCTTATTTTCTTCTTCCTTCGTGCCCTTTATCCCCAAAGTACTCAGTGAGTATTGCAGTGTATAGGATTTGGGGAAATGCAGAGTAGATTCCAAATCATCTAGAGAAGCTCAGCAAGTTCAATCTTCTGAACTCGATTACTTTTTATCTGCATGCTTTGCATTCTTAGACTTCAAATGTTAACAAGAGAATTTCTTTCCTGCTCTGGATTCAGTGACTGTTTATGCTGTAACTTCTCTGGGGAGGCAAAGTAGCTCCCAGCTGAACAGCATGATTTTTGAAAAGATGAAATTGAAAACAGAATAGTATTTGAGCTCTAGATGATTTATTCTGGCAAATAACAGAAGGGCATCTACAGATAAACACAGATGATTACATGTTGGTAAAGCCACTGATTGTCAAGAGACTAGAATATTATTCTAGGAAGAAATACCTGTGATGTTTAACGAATTACGATGCATCGCTACAAAACCTGCGTTACAAACAGCTTTCTAAATCAACACTAAGAATGTAGTTAATTTATGAAGTGAGTGTTCTAAGTACCATATTATGTGCATTAGTTTAGATTGTCTTTCAGTGACTTAAACCAAGAAGCCAACCTAATACCGTTTGTAAGTTAGTTTTGAAGCCTGCTATTCAGAATAGAGTCATAGGAGCAGATTAAGGCCTAGACTAATATTACCAGAAAGCCAAACCAAATAGGCAAACTTATTTAATCTTGACTGTTAATACTTTTACTAAATACTTTATTCATTGTTATATGGATTATTTATTCAATTATTACTCTTTACTGGTCAGTACAGTATTTTAGGAAAGACATTATGGAAAATTCAAAAGACTTAGAACAGCAGCAACAAGTATTTTTGAATGTGGTTTTAACTGCCAGAAAGTTAGGTTTATGACTCTTTTCTGAATAATTTAAATACTAAATTAAAGGAGTCATATGGAGTAGTCAGATGTGTCTCTTCTAATAATTTTAAGTGCATTGTGGTAGATAGAATGTGAAAATTTAGCAACCATATAAGACACTAATTGAGCTGCTTCTCCCACATTTGATTTGGCACTTCATTCTTTACCACCCATAGCTAGTCACACTGAGATACTCTGTTTCACATTTGCTCCTAGATTGCAAAACTGCATTTAAATTCTCTCTGATCTCTTAGTCTTTATACTGTCTATGTAAAGACTGGCAATTTTCTTTGTTTCTTCTGACCATATAATCCTTTACTAGAAAACACTAATCTGTCAAAATGAGAAGTGTTTGTAGAAAATATTGGTAAAATGTTGATATATTTGCCATTTAAAAAAAAACCAACAATGTTGTAGAATTAGCAGAAAAATAATACTATGACCCAACCAAAAATTCTTGTTAGTTCTGGGATACTATTTTTTTTTTTTTTCTAATTTCTTTGATTGGAGACTGAAGAATGGAAGATGTTTTGTCACAGAAGTTACAAAGAATTCTAGTCTTAATAGTAGAGAACATATGGTCAGTGGCCTGATACCTGTCATGCTGGTACTGAAATGCCATCAATATGCTATCAGAGGGCACTCACTCTCTTAGACTTTTCTGCTTCTGGATAAAGTGGTCCATTTGTATTTGCAAATTATTACTTTGCATTTTTTCCAGTTATAACAGTTAGTATTTTTTAAAAAGGAGACTTGGAGTACTAATTTGAATGTTAAGGGTGGATTAATTTTCAGAGTAGGTGCAGTTGTTCTCATGGAGACATGTATTTGAACTTTTATCATGATTTGTCAAGGTCGACTTTGCCACACCTGGATAACACTAGAAAAATATTACAATATATTGCAAAATATTTTTAGCAATTAATCATCCACTCTGTGGTCCCAACTACAGAAACGAGGCTTTCAACAGTCAGCAGAATTTTAATACCTGGACTTTCTAATTTCTTTTTTTTTTCTGCAGGGAGTCTACAAATGTGTTTCTGTTTCTGCAGAACATTGCCTGTGGTTTGCTGGTTTTTTTGGTTTGTTGGTTTTTTGGGGGGTTTTTTTTGGGCTTTTGTTTGTTTTTTTGTTTGTTTTGTTTTGTGGGTTTTGTGGGTTTTGTGGTGTTTTGTTTGGTTGGTCTGTTTTTGTTTGGTTTTTTGTTTGCTTTTTTTTCTTTTTTTTCTTTTTTTTTTTT
>JANVCC010000039.1:4718051-4790246 GCA_025345505.1 Todiramphus chloris collaris | reverse complement strand
TTTTTTTTTCTTTTTTTTTTTTTGGTGTGGCTTTGTTTATTTGTTGTTTTGTTCAAGTTTGGTTTTGTTTTATTAGTTTTGTATTTTTTTTTTAATAAAGACTCCAAATTCAGCTATACGTGTCCACATCCCATTAATGGCAAAATGTTAGTAACAGGCTTTACAATATTTCACCCATATGTGCTTAGTGTTCTAATTCTACCCTCCTAACTGACATCCATATACCAGAGCTGCAGCAGAGCCGCATGCTCTTGAGCAAGACTGATGCTGTGGAAAATTGAAGTGTTCGGTTTATGGCACCAAACTCTTTAAAAATAGGGAAAACCCCCTCCCTTTTCCTTTTATAAAATGTTGTAAAGTGAAGACATGTGATTGCATTTTGATTAAACATAATTACAAGTAACCTTAATTAGCTCTTGATCTCATGAGTTTAGAGGAATGCACTATTTAAAGTGCACTAATATGAAAAAATAATATTTCCTGAATATTTCCGTAATGAACAAGAATGTATTTTCCTTCTTGCTTTCCCAGAGTTTAAAAGTGAAGACTTCTGATACAATAAGATTTAAAATGCTCAGAAGAACAACACACAAGCCACTAGGAACATTGCTGTCATCATTCCCATAACTGATTTTAAACATTGGGTTTTCATCACTAGGTAACCATTTACTTTCTACATGAGCTTCTGTGATAAGAATTTATTACAGGACCTCAGGGAAATGTTGTTACATCTATTAAAAAAAAGTTACCATTAATTTTGTGGAATTAGAACATCGATTTAATTTGGCCTCCTTTAATTGATGTTAGGCAGCTTGGGAACTGATGTCCTCACTTTGTAAATGCACTTAATCACTTCTTGCTACAAAACCTTGAACGTAATTTTTCCAATCAGAGCTGACAGTTGTAGGGTTAAAGCTCAAAGCTAATAAATTCACATGGACTAGATACTGTACTACCTGGTCTCTTCCTTCAAAAATATGTGCAAAGCAAGCCTGAATAATTTTAATTAGATAATCTCACTAGGTGTTATTTTTCTAAATAATTTTTCATTGCTCATGTTAGCACAGTAATTCAATTTGTTGATGTTTATCTTCATGGGAAAAAAATATTCCTCTGCTTGTATGGTTGTCAGCTAGCATACTGCAGAACAGAGTTAAATATGTGGTCAGAGTGACTGGGATTCCGTGTCGCTCGGGTTGTCATTTCTGAAGGCAGGGAGGTTTTAGCAGCAAGTGGACAAAGACACTGTCAGGTGAAAAGCCATGCAGTTCACAAAAGCAAATGTCAACATGCTTAGGTTAATGATGACACTTTTAATGAATGATATGGAAATTACTGCTTTAAAAATCAGTCTACTTATTCTCATTTGTGGTATTTCTTCAACATTTCACGCTTCGTTTGGAGAATAAAAATAGAGTTTGAGTAAGGTGTGTTAGTAACTTACTTCTGATGAACAATCATTGCTGCAATCACAGTTTTCTTTGGACATCATGGCCCAAATAAAAATGCGATGTCTGGGGGAATTAATAGGAACTCCACAAGTCCTTCAAGTTGTAGAATACCACTTTTCATTGAAGATATTTCCTCTCTAATTATTAGTCTTGTTTACAGTCTCCAAGTCACCTACTAGTACATTACTGAATTGCAAGTGTAAGGCTTTTCCTAGTTTGCTGTCTGCGGGATTTACTCGTGCTGTAGAAGAAAAAGGTGGTGTCCCAAGTAACTGTGACTTTCTGGGTGCTCTTTTTAGTATACCTCTAGGCTCAGTAAGTTGGGTTACATTATTTTCAGTAGCTGGTCTGTGACTCTGAAAGCCATTTCTTTGAGCCGTCCGTGGGAAGGGTTTACTCTACTTTTGCTTCTTTGACTTAGTTCTCACAGAAAATCAAACATTCTGAATGACAGAAACAGCTCATTGTTTTAGTGGCAGCTACCCCTCTCCCCTCCTACTTCCTCTTCCCTCTCCCCTCCTCTCCCCTCTGCCCTCTCCCTCCCTTAAAGATAGGTAGGTAATAATAAATAGATGAAATGAAAAAGCACATTTAACAACTCAAAATTCTATGAATAACTAACCAAGCAGAGGCTGGTTAGCTGAGGCCTTTCAAAGACATAACAGAAACTGACCGCAACTAAATTGTCTGTTCTATGGACTTTTTCACTTAGTCTTTAGAAACTTTATTTGTATATATGGGCAAAATTAGTTTGGGTTTTCAGTTCAATGACTTGAAGCCTACTCTGCAAACGCATAGCTGAGGGAGGCTTTTAATTGTAGATTCTCTTTTTGTTTTCTTGGTCAAATGATAATTTTATAAATTTATAATTTATAAGTGAGAATAAACAGCTTTATTTCCTGAATGATCATAACTCTATGCAGGTAAATGCATTACTAGGCACTTTTAAATTATGGATGTAAAATACTAAATAGATCAAAGCAATGTGAAAACTGTTTTGACTTACTTTGTAAATAGGATCTGTTTTATCTTCTACACTATTCTGATTTTGATGTAAATTTTTGAATGTATTGACCACTGTCAAATTTGCCACTCTTTGCAATTTGCTTTTCACGCATAACTTTGAATGTTTTCACTTGTGTATGTCTGCAGATAAGCTCTTCTGATGAGTGGAGGATTGAAGCAAATGATGTTTTAAACATGCAGATATTTCCCTCTCAAAGAGAAGGATTAGGGAATGACTTTTAATCCAAATCCTGTTGATCCAGACCAGGCAGTGTGGTGTCGATAACTGATGGATTAAGGGCAGATGTTCAACTTCCTGTGAAATATTCCAACACTGCAAGTCTTAGAACATGAGAGGTATAATAGAGGATAATTCTTATACACAAGGAAACATATTGTGCTATGCACCTGCTTCAAAGCACCATATCTCTGTGATCCCTCATTTAATAAAACTTTTAAAGGAAAGGAGGAGGGACTTTCCTGTGCATATGTCACAGTATCCAAGCTAGTACCTAGTTTATCAGCCTCCACCCTTCGCATGGGACACAATCTGCCTTTAAGCAGTTGACTAAGTAGGCTAGCTAATTTCCAAACAAAATTCAGACAACGAAGTTCGTTTTGGTCTATTTTACACTAAATGTATTTAAAAGAGTATTCCGTGAGGAATGGATCATCTGACTCAGTCAGATCTGAGAATGACCCAGTTCCTCTATGTGACAATAGAAGTACTTAACATCTATTGTTTGAGCCTTGATACATACATAAACGTGTATTCTGTGTAATTAACTACTTTTGACTTTTATGTTAGGAAGTGGTTGTAACTACTTCATTATGCCATTGAAGGAATACTGTTAATTTTAATATGGATGTGTTATTTCTTTCAAGGACAGGGAGTTCAAATAGTGTAAAATTAAGATCATTGTTGTGTCATTCTCCCCTGAAGTAAATTCTTTTCACTGTGTTCATAGGGAACTTATCCTATTCTGTATTGCTTAGATCTCTCAAAAATCAGTTATAAGTACGTTCCTATATTGATCTGATTTAATCCAGGAGCGTACAGAAATACCCCTGGGATATCATCATTGTAAAATCTGTCCTGAGGCTTTTATTTAATTGGATTTGCAAAGTATGCATTTCTCTGGTCTGACATTTCTATTTCTATTCTAAATATTTATCTTTTTGAGTCAGTAACTTGCACTGACCATTTCTCTGATGAAACTGAGGAAAGCTTGGGATCCTGTTGTTGACATTTTTATTTAACCTGTGACTTTTGGAAGAAAATTAGTTAACAAATATACAGCTTCTAGCAGTTAATTTTACGGGGTTTTTTTTTCATGCTTATTGCCACCTCTCCTAGATTGCATTTTTCTAATGAGCTGCAGCACTTTTGAGGAAACTTATCATGAGGACCAGCTTTAGGCATAAGTGTTGCAGGAAATTGCTAAGGGTTGTAAACTAATGAGGGCAGTAAAATCCCTGTTTTAGACAAGACAGAAGTTCCCTGTGTCTTCCATCAACAACTGGCACTCCCTGCCTCAGTTTCCCTCATCCTGCAGTGATTGCAAAGCAGTTCTTGGAGCACTGTGGTGGACCATTGCACTCCAGCCCTTTTTTATGTCTTTCCTGAGCTGTGCCGCCTTCTTCAGAGGGCAAGAAGTGACAAAGATTATACATCCTTACTTGCAGGGCTTGCTGGCAGATGCTGGTGACAGTCTGCACTTTCCTTGTTGCTTGTCTTTTACCATCTCCCTTGTGCAGATGTGTGCGTTTTAATGGGCAGTTATGGAGAAAGATACAGGCAACAGGATCATAGTATTTTCCAGAGCCAGACAACTTATTCTGATAAAGTAATGTTTGATGAAGTCAGTCTACCAAAGCTGGAAATTACTGCAAAGAAAAACTTAAATGTGTTCTGGTTGATTCCACAAAAGCTGATGTTTATATTCATGTTCATTGTGACACACGTTGTAAGGTAAGTGCAGGGAAACATGGGTTACTCATGTTGACAGATGTCTTTAAGCAGTGAATGTTTTGCAGCTATCTCCCATTCCTTCCTAGAAAGTGTAAGAATTCTTAATTGTGTTGTTGCTTAATTAACTTTTCAACCCATTTGCAGAAGTAAAGGGGAAACAAAGAGAGCAAGAACCAGTATGACTCCATAACTTTGAGTCAGTCTCAGGTAAGGAATGCAATGTAATTGACTGTTCTTTAAACGACAGCCTTACCTGTCTGCAAATACATCACTGTGCTAATGAGGCTCATCAGACCAAAATGCAGGACTTGGACCAGGCCCCATCATAACTTGCAAATCTAGCTACTTTTTAGCTCCCAGAAATCTAAATCTTGAGAATTAAATTCCTGAATCTTAGATCCTGGCTATACCTGTGGTGTCCCTGCAAAGTGCATTTCCTGGAGTCCTTTCCTTAGCTCTCTGAAGCAGAAGGGAAGAAAACTTGAGTTCTCTGCTTTAATTAGATTAAGGGAGCAACTCATAGAAGACTGGAAAAGAGAGCAGAAATCATCCAACCTCCTAGTGGAAATGCTGCATGAATAATGTTGGGAGCAAAGTAGTTATTTTTTTCCATCTTTGCAAATTTCCCTAGTAACAGTTGGATGAGTCAGTGATTCAGAACATTTGGTTGAAAAGTGATAAGAGTCATCAATAGTTCACAGGAATCTGTGGCAAGTTTCCTCTAACATGACTCATAAGGATTTGGATTATTTTTATGAAAACATTTGTAAAGTTACTGTCTGTCTTTTCATCAAGAAATGTTCACTTGAGAATCCATTCTAGGACTGTGTTATTCACTGCTTATCTGTTTCTCTCCAGGGTTTAAAGTGTTTGTCACTGTATCAGGGCGCTAAAACAGTGCCTGGTAGTATGGATAACAGCATGTAAAATGAATGCCAATATTCAGACCATGTATAGACTGAAAATATTAGCATCAGGCAGCTATTGGGAGAAATAGCAATTGCTGTTACATTCACCAAAAAAATAATCAAAGCTAAGCAAGGTCTTCTGTTTCTTTGTTTTATATGTATTTCATTCACCAGGTAATAGAATTTCTGGGCAACTGAGAGAATAGACTTATATATAAAATAGTAAAGGAATAAGGGAACAAAGTATCACCCCCAATGTTTCTTTCAGCAAACAAAAAAAAAGTATTTGCTATCTGTCATGAAAGTTCTAGAATTAAACTATTATAATATTATAATAAGGATACCATACAGTACACCAGCATATGGATCTAAACTAAAGAACCTAGCCTGTTTTTCTACATGGTATTTAAACTGTAACTACTGTTGTAGGTTTTTTTTTTTTTTTGGGGGGGGGGGGGGGTGGCTGGGTTGTCAGGTAGTTAAATAACTTCTTGGCAGTGCATTTAGGGCTGCAGAGTACAGATACGTCAGACCTCGATACTTAAGCCACTAAGTGTTTGTTCAAGCCTTGAAGGAGCAGTGTTTTCATTATGGGTATTCATGTTATTGTGCAGTGGCTGCATCTATAAATGGTTTATAGAAAGTGAAAAGATTCTACAGACAGAACAAGTTTCCAGTTAATGCAATTGCTTTCCCAGTGGAAATAATTCAGGAGGAGATACTGCTATAGCACGTATTCAGCTGTCTGTGTTTGCCAAAGTGTTATGTCCTGGCTAGATTGTGTGTTTAACCTTCTTTAAGATCTATGGTATTACTGACATACCCACAAGCGGTCATGTGGGCTTCTTTCTATGAAACTAATGTGTTCATCAGGGACTTCTAACCCAAAACTATCTCTATGATTATTCTAAATGTTGTCATATTTGCTATACACAGACCAGAAAAAAAATTGTGTTTGGGAGGCTGTAACCTTCTTTACAGCCCTTCTTAAGAAAGACAAAAATAAAACCAAAACATCTCCCCACCCCTGTTCTTTCAGAAACTGTTCTAAAACAGAGTCCATTTAGACTTGATTGGTGTTCTAGAATGTGACTGAAAATCATTTTTTTATATATATATATATATGAACTGATGTCCTTTTAATGTTGATTACAGCCACTGGATTGGAGAGTGTTCTTATATTATAAATGTTCCTGATTGTCTCTGCATTTGATCTAGTCCATGTGATCTAGACAGTGTGAGTAAATAGGACTAACTCAGATTCCATCTTCTGCTCTGCATATTGCCTAAGCAGAACCCCACCACTGGTTCTTCCCCTCCTGCTTTCTGAGGGACATGAAAACTAGCAAGTAGACTTCCTGATTCGTTTGATGCAGAGTCATTGACTGATGCTTTGAAACATTACCTTTCTTTTCTGAGCCACGGGCAAAGCTATGATGTTGCGGTTTACTGAGTAGTCACATGTGGATGCCCCTTCATTTTGATGTAAAGACTGCTGTAAAACTTCTCTCACTTCCCTAAACCTAGAGCCAACAGAGAAGCATACTGTGAGCGGGAGGGTGCTGTCCGTATCTCTCTCTGCATCGTCACTGTATTCAGTTAAGTGTCAAGGCTACAGAGTGGCCAGGTGACATTGCTTTCAAGGAGGAAAGTAAATAGTGCCAATTAATTGTGTTACTTATAAAGCATTGGATTATATTCTTGTTCTCTCTCACAAAATTCCTCGGGTCTGAATTCATTGCACTAATTCAGCTCCAGCCCCAATCTCTGGGCCATGCTGTGTTTAGTTCTTGTGCAGGATTGTTCATATCTCTCAAATCCACACTATAAACTCCTTAAGCTATACAGACCTACTTTTTCAGTTTCTGATTGCTTTGTTATTCTACAAGTTATTTTTAAAGAAAACATCACATCAGAAAAAATATATGGGAAAAGTTGTTCTAGTCTTACCTAATCTCAGATCTGTCTTTGATGTGGAGATACTGTCAGATGCTCACACAAGGTCATTCCTCTGTGCCTCATCTCAGTTGCTCAGTTCAGTCAGGAATCTGTGCAGAAGTAGGTTCTGGTTTGAATTCCATTAGACAGCAAAGTACAAGTCCACTCTGAAAATATACAAACTCTCCTGTTTTAATACTGATGAAGTATCTTTAGAAAATTCACATAATTTTAATTGTTTCTGGATCACCTCGGCATTACTTCTACTTCGGAATTTAAAATAGAGACTTAGCAAAAAGATAAGCATTCTTCATAATATATTTTTGGATGCGGCAAGTGAATAGTTTTTCTTCTGCAATAAAAAGGAAATGCATTCTATAAAATAACAGAATGTAGGGTTAAGTAGATATTTTAAAGAAGAGGTCATTCAGACAAACTGACAAAATGCCTAAAATTAACTGCCCTCTTTACAGTCACTTGACATCTAGATGTGCGTAGATTATCCTGACAGACGTGTGACACTTGGAAGAATATAGCTTGTTCATCTAGTCTTTAGTTCAACAGTCATCACAGCTAGAACTGCTGGAATTTCTCAGTGAATCCTATACAGGAGACAAACACGTTTTGTTTCATAGTAATGCTTATAAAGTTTGAGAATAACTTGATTTCTGTAATGAATGGATTTTCTTGTCTGCTCTGATAACTGTCAGTTACGTAGGGAGGTGGCAGTGATACCTGGTTTTATTTATTTATTTAAATGGTTGTCTGCAGCTGCAGAAACAATTGCATAGATTTTCTCAGACTTTTTTGCTTTTCAGGAAAAAAAAAGAAAAAAAAAAATTGTGAAATAAGCAGTACTTGAGCATTTTTCCCCCCAGTTGTGAGCATTTTCCATTCTCCTTGGAAAACTTGTCATAGGGACAATCTCATATTGCAAATGGCCTTGAAAAATAAATAAACAATGTGTCCTTTTGTTACAAGCATATGCGCATCTTACCCATCTGTCCTCCTCCTGTGTTCCTTCTATGTTATTATTCTACAAAGTCAATTCTTCCAGAGAATCTATTTGATTTTTTTTTTCTTGTAAGAAGCTTACAGGACAAAAAGCAATAGAAATTCACCTCAGTATTGTTCTTGAGGAGCTATTTTCCCTTACTACCTTGAACAAGCTCTTTGTATGAAAAATTTGATAGAAGGAAAGTGTCTGCCTTTTGTCTCTCATTTAATGAAGGGGAATTCTCCTGCAGAGTGCTTTGGAGTATTTAAAACAGCTAGTGATACGGTAATTACAGACTCAAGAATATGTCACTGCATTGTCTGGTGCTCTAGGTGGAGCTTTGCAGGAGTAAAAAAGATGAGCCTGCCCAACTTCATGTTGCAGAAGTGAGGAATTGTAGAGGCATGGGAGCAGATCCTGATGCAGGAGTTTCAGAGTCAGCAGTGACACCACACACATATTAGCGGCGAGCAGCATGGCTGTCTAGCTGCCCTTGCCTTTTAGGAGAGGTTAAAATGGTGATGACAATTTAAGAGATACTAAAGAGAAACTAGAGAGTTTTCTATAAAGACACCAACACTCGATAATAAGTCCTGTTAATCACAAGTAATTTTATGGCTGTTCCTTGGTTAGGTGTTTGTACCACATCATCTCAAGCTACTAATATTGTCAGTTTGGTTAATGATGAGCTCCAAGGTTAATGGCTTGGCACAGTGATGCCTTTTGATCTTCTTGAAGGCCTCTGTTATTCTTCTTTCACTGTTTATGTGCAGCATTGTGTAAGGTCATATATTTCTTGAAAGAGCAGGCACTTGATGTAAATACCATTGCAGCTGGAATAAAAAAATGTATCTTGAATAGTTTAAGCTAGAAATAAATCCAGGCAGCGTTAGTTACTGTGAAAAAATGCTGTAGCTTCTGCTTAATTTGTTAGGTTTATGAGCATCAGAAATGTTCTGACAAAATGTTGGTGAGTTTTAGAAATTAAGATGACTATCTGGAATAGATACTGATAAATATTTAAAAAGTTTCCATGACTTGTTATTTTGAGGAGAAAGCTGTTACAAGAAAATGTAGACAATAAGCATTTTTGTAATGAAACTTGGAATGTTTTGTCAGGAATATGGGATGTTAAACAGTTTTCTGCTTACTATGATCCAAAGTTCACCGGTAACATATTCTGTAAGTTTACCAGTATCTCAGTCTATAGTCACAAAGAATCAGAATAGAACATAATGAAGATGCCATGTGTGAAGATATGCCCCAAAAAGGGAAACACAAATAATCAAAATTCACTTTACTGATAGAGCAGAAAAGATCTAAGCTTTGTTCATCCTTATTCTGTGTTCTTATTCACAAGGTATAAAACGGAGTAATTGATATTGTTTCCTCTAATAAACTGAATCCTCCCTTTTTTATGGAATGTATCTGTACAGTTTCTGAAGAGGAATCTTGTCTGAAAAATTCATTGCTATTTAGTTAACAATTGCATCCGGCTTAAGAATTAATGCCCTGTATTCACATCACCGAGCAACTATTCTGCATCATGTGTAGTGGAAAGATGATTTAGGCAATTTTCCCTATAGATTTGCGCATATGTCACCTTTGGGCAAAAGATGAGCTAATAGAATTGAAATGAATGTAATTGGCAGAAGGTCAGCCAGGGAGCCGTATATGTCTAGAGTTTCTGGAAAAGCCAGAGTTGTTTCATGTTGGCATATTACTTGATTAGTATGCAGGTAAGGTGATTGTGCCTCAACAGAATAATTGGATCGTTCAAATATCTGCAAGCCCTGGTGTATCTACAAAGCCTGAACAGTGATTAGATCCTGCCTGTTCATCGCGGCAAGCCTTGAAATTCTTCCCACTGTGAAAAACTAATTTTCTGTGGGAATTTATTAAATAAGAAATCTGCATGCCACTTTACCTTGTAAGCATTACCAGCAGAATACAAAGATTTCTTTTGACTTTGATGTATGCACTTCATGGATGCTTTTATGTCATTGTTTTGTTATTCTTCTGCATTCAGCACAAATTCCAGTATTTCTTTGTTACATAGATTTCTGGAGAAGAGTTGCATCTCCATGCGATGATAAAGCAGCAACTTATTTAAAGAGAAGGGAGGGGGGGGAAGGGTGTACTGTGGAAAAGAAAAGACACAATTAAAACATTGCAGTTGTTCTGTTAAAAAAAAAAAAGGCAGAACAAATATTCACAGGTTGTTGCTTTTCAGTCTTCATAATTCTGTACAGTAATTGATTACTGCTGCATCAGTAAACAAATTTTATCATGTCATCTGATTTTTGCTTTAAAAAGGGAGAATGCTAATCTGTGTTAATGAGGAACGACCAGTATTACAGTGTGAGATTAACGTGCTGCCCAGCAGATTTAAAAAAACCCAACAAAATAAAAACAAAAGGAGTTGAAGCTTCCCAGCATGTTTGCAATGGTTATTTCATCCATATACAGAAATGCTCTGAAAGGCAAAATAACAAGGTCCTTTCTATACTTACAAGATGAACTCATGCCCTATCTTGAATGCCTTGGAGACAGTGTCTCAGTCAAAACACCTTTTCAGTAAGAGGTTGTAGGGTTCTATTAATTTTCTCATCTTAGCTAATGGCAGTTGGCTTGGAATAGAAAACGCCAAACATCTGCCCTTCTTTGGTCTGGGGTTTTGGTTTTGTTTGGTTTTGTTGTTTTACCTTTTGTTGTTGTTGTTGTTGGTTTTGTTTCTTTTTTTTTTTTTTTTTTTTTTTGTGTGTGTGTGCTTTAAGTATTTAATGACTGTAATACAGCTACTCCTGGAAGCCAATCTAGAGTTATAAACAGGGTATCACTTAAGCTACAGTGTAGCAGAGCCACAGTAGAAGATAATCACCTAAAAAGAGTAAATCCTCTTGGGCTAAGTAAAAGAGTTGTATGCAGAGTGAAATGAATAATTCATGGAAAAATCTATTTTTTTTCAGCTTGCAGAATGCCTTGAGATTCTTTCAACTGTGTATTAATTATTCAAATGTTTCTGAGATTTTTTTCTTTAACTTTATTGTAAATATTGGAAATCTGAGCTTGATTCTTGCAGTGATTGATTTAGAAGCCTGTATGGACTTCCTAAGTGTTAATTGGTTGGGTACACAAGCACCTATGTGAATATATTTGGTGTAGATTTTAAACTTGTTTTCAATACAGTCTCTGTCTAATGAAACTTAAAAACTTCCTCTTTGCGAACTATGTTTCTGTAGTAAAACACAATAGCTTTAATTTTTTATGAAAGTGAGCATCCAGCACAGTATAACATGGCCGAAAGTAATCCATTTGGAAATTCAAATGGATCTGTAAATACTTTTTCCTGCATAATTTAAACAGCTCTACTCGTGTGATACTAATCACTACTTATTAGTGTTGAATTTTTATTACTCAATGGGGGAATATTTCTTTGTTCATTCTCTTATACGTTGTAATTATCCCTCCATTGCTACATGTCAGTATCCAAGTGGTCTGAGGATGATATGTTAAATGCCCATATATTTATGTAATGTGGCTCAGTCTTTCCATAAAAAAAAAAAAATTAAAAATTCCAAACTGTTAAATAAGCTAAGCCATACTGCTAGATTTTCCTCATTTGTTCAAAAAGGAGGAAAAAGTGACGTTGCCTTGATAGCTTCCTATTGTGATGCTAGAATGTATGAGAAATATAGAAAACGGGTGTATTTTTAGGTTTTTGCCAGCTGCTTTGAGGCCCTTTGGAGGAAATGTTTATCAGATCACTGTCTAGCATAGTGCCATGGCATGAACTCATAGACCTGGGCACTGACAAGGGATGGAGTATCTACTTGAAATATGGTTTTGACACATAGCTTTGCTGGAGTAATTAGAGTTTGCTTACGTTGCCATAGTTCTTCCTCTAATTTCAATCAGATAAAATTAATCATCATTTTCCTGTACAAACTGCCACATGCTGATTCTGCAAGTGTGTCATGTCTGTTGTGTCGTGTTCCACAAATGGCTGCGTTTTAGTGATGGATGCTGTAATACCTCCGGAGAGAGACATCGACTGTCTTCAGTGGGGAGGGTGCTCTGTCAAAGTAAGGTGGTAGTCCTCCCTCCTTTCTCCTGCTCTGCTACAAGTTCTGTAGCCAGTGCCCTATTTTTACCTGCTAGGCTGTGACTCCTAGCCATTATTCTCTGATCTGGATTTTTTTCAAATGCTTTTTGAAAAGCTACGTGCACTACAACCACAGTATTTCTCTTATCTGTCACAGCAGTAATATCTTCAAAGAACTCTAGGAGATTAGTTGAGCATAACCTCCCCTGCCTAAATCTGTGCTGGCTACCCTTAATCATACTGCATTCTCTTGACTGGTCTCCAACCTCATGCTTTAGTTTTCTCCTTCAATTGACTTTATTTAAACTTAGGACGTGTGTGTGGAGTTTACATGAAGATTAGACATGGGTGAACAATGTTATCAGCGAGCTTCTACCTGAGGAAGAAGAAAAAAGGTTCTCCAGCCTTGAAGCAAAGGTGACTGAGGGAGCTTATGACAAAGATCTTTAAAACCTGAGTGAAATTGAGAGGATTAATAGGAAATATTTCATTGTCTCTCTTAGTGCAAGAATTAAGACACACCAAATGAAACTAGCACAGCAGATTCAAAACAAAAGGAGCTGATAATTAACAGAACCTGTAATTCAGCCATGGAATTTCTTACTGTCAGATTTTATGGTTGATAAAGTTTACATAGGTTCATGCAAGAGAAATACATCAAGGTCAGTTAAATGTCAAAACGCTGAAATGTGATGAAGTCCCGAGGCTACAAATAACAAGGAATTATCACTAAATGTTAGCCCCGTTCTTGCATTCTTTCTCTGGCATCTTCTGATAGCTGTGCTAGAAGATGAGCTTTGTGGACATCTCATGTGGCCTGATCTAGCCATTCTTTTAAATTTCTCCGAACCCACTGTATTTCTAATTGAAGGCTTTCTGATATCTAAATCTTCAGGATCTTTCACCTGTATGTAGGTTGGCATAGGTTTTGGACTCTAGTTCTTACAAGAACAGAAGTTTGAAGTGGCTGAAGTGTTAGCTGATATTCACTGTTAGGCTTTGTGCCAAACATTTTGCATAGTTTGCAGAAATTTAGCATTCAGACAACCTGTGCACTGATTGCAGAAAGTTTGAAGTTATACTAGAAAATTCAAATGGCTCCATTATATCTCTTGTCTTGAGTTTAGATTTTGTGATTGTTTGGGTTTTCTTGGTCTTAATTAACAGTTTATTTTTCAGAGCTGTAGAGTTTCCTTTTTCCTGAAGAACAATTTCCCCTCATTCTCCTTGCAAGGGACAGAATTATCTAGATCAAGACTGAAAGAAACATTAATTAAACTTAGTCATAAAATAAAAGTATATGAAGACAGTGTTTTGAGTTTCTTGTCAATGAATCTCCTATATAAGAAGCTTTAAAAATGTCATTAAATTTCATCACTAAAAGGCACGTTACAAAGCAGAGTATGTTTACAATGTCAGAACGTTCTTGCAAAGATATCAAAATCTGAAAATGTAAGAGCATAATCACTTCCTATTTGCTTGCTTAGACTTTCAAGTCAGTTCAGTGATGTAAATATGTTATTCCTGGTAACATACAAAAAGATGTTAAAGTTGGTTTTATCTTTTTTGTTAAAAAAATTATTATCAGGAAATATGTAGAAATAGGGAAGTAGACAGATTTCCAGAGCTGACCTGTCAACAGAACAAACATTCTCATCGAGTGGGAGAAGAGAGCGAGAGATACCAAGTCTTCTGTGTAGATAATATCCTCATTTTTACTGATCTTAAAGCCCTGAATAAGAAAGAGGAGGGGTGAACAAAGGAAATAACTGAAACCGCACGTACTGCTATCTCAAAAGAAAACAGTTGAAATTTTTAAACGGGTAATATAGCTTGGGCTCTGAAAGTGACACTGATTAAAACTGGCCATCCTCTAGCTGTGGAAAGGTTGCACATGGTGGGTTTTTTAAAGTGTTACATAAAAGCAGTTGGTTTTAATGGACAATTTGTGAACTTAAGTACATCCCCAAGCAATTTTGTGCAGCATAGTCTAGAACTTCAACTGTACTGGTAGCTTGGTATTTCGAATTCTATACACCCATTTCAATACCTGAGCTGTTAAGTCAGGTTTTAAGTCCCAATGCACTAAACTAATAATTGGAGATAATTATTAATGTGATGTTAGAGTAGTAATACCATTTTGCTTAGCTAGAAGTTTTCCTCTTTGCATTTATGTTCCAGACAGATATTTATGGAGTTGAGTTAGTCAGAAATGTTAATGAGCAATGTACTTTTAAGTCTTATGCTGAATAACTGATACTGAGAAAGGAAAAGAGTAACTATAGCTGTGCCCTGTTGGATTGATATGATGGCAGCTTGATGTAGGAAAGTATTTCTCTTGGTATCAGTGAACACTTAAGTATAGCCTGAGACAGTTTCTAAGTAATCACAGCTACCGATGACAGTGTTCAAGTACTGAGCAGTGATGAAACCATTTTTGTTCACTCCATCAGAGTAGAGAGATGTGTAAAATTAAATCATCAAATGTTTTTGTGTAACAAATTCATTCATGGAAATCAGAATTTACTCACTGACAAACCACAAGTATGAAATGCAGTTATCTTCATCAGGGAAGTTAATCACTGCAAATTATTCAGTCAGCTCTAGCAATTTAGTAGTGTTGAAGAACCTTTAAACAGAAAATAGAACAAGTCTTCATATTAATCACAGGAGATGCTCTTTTTTGGTAGTTTTTATCAAGTCATGTCAAAGTGATGCTTCAATCTCATCTCATAAAATGTAGATTGCAACATACATCACGGTATAAAGGATAATTTCTGATGACAAAAATAGATCCTGAAAGACACTGAAGGAATTCAGAAGATTTTGGTTGAAATTGAGCAGTCTGGCAGGCAGACATGTTATGATGGGAAAAGGACAAGAACTGTCCTGGGAATCCTCCTTGGTTACTCAGAGCATGGACAGGGACAAAACATCTGCTATAGGAAGAAATCAGACACTCCAAGGGGATCAAGCAGAGGTCTGAGGAATGAAGAGTTGCTTGAAAGCTTTAGTCAGAGAGTATCACAGAATCATTTAGGTTGGAAAAGACCCTTGGGATCATTGTGTCCAACCATTAGCCCTACACTACAAGTTCACCCCTAGACCATATCCCGCAACACCACATCCAAGTGATGCTTAAAGACATCCAGGGATGGTGACTCAACCACCTCCCTGGGTAGCCCATTCCAACAGAACAAATAGTAGAACAGATGCACCTAAGACAAGATAAAACTGTAGGAAAATAAATATGGATGTGTACATGTTCCTATACACCTACATGTTTCAGGTGTATCACAATGAAAATACTCAGTTATGGTTGGCTGGCTTTATAAACTTGAGGGCAGATTCCCAATAGAGAAGAGTGGGGTTTTTTTTTAAAAATCATATTTTTTGTGTGATTTTTTTTTTTCCTACTCTCTTGGTAGAGCACTATTTCAGTATTCAAGGTCTACAGAATGATTTTGAAGATTTTGTCCAATCATTTTTTTAATTAAGCACTTCAAAAGTTCAGTGAGACCGAATAGCAAGATAGAAAGAGTGAAGTTTTAAAATGAATTGACAATTATTCATGGGTCATCCCTTCTCAGATTTCATTTAATCAAATACCCAATAAAAGCACACATTGTAGGGTGGTTCATTTTTTATAATTTCTTTAACTTTTTAATCTCATTTATAGAATTATAAGAGTCATTAAGAGACTAATTTTGAGATTCCCTCCAGAGTTTTCTTAATCAGGCACATTTTATTCTGTCTTGGGTATCTGTGCATTATGACTCACTGAGTAAAGTAGTTAAATATCTGTTTAAGAATACACCTCTGGCCGCCTCTCAGTGAAAGTACACATGTGCAGAATGGAAGTGCATTGGTAAACTGGGTCTACAACATAATATTGTTAAGAAATTAACAATACTATCATTAAACAAACTGAATACATTAGTATATTTGTCTCTGATTTGATAACAGTTTGCTGTTACATAGGTTATCTTAATGATTTTCTAGGATACTGCAATAAATAGATTTTAATTTTTTTACCTGTTTCCCAATTGAATACAATGCTCACTTCTTCCTACTTTAAAACATAAGGACAAAGCTTTACTGATACTTCATTATTCCTTTCACAAAAATGGGCTGTTTTCTTCTGTCTTCCTTAGTGGATGAGAGGCTGAAGCAGGAAACATGACCTGAGTGGTTAAGGCAGAAACCACAGACTTATGTTTCTATCCACTGAAAAGCTGTGGCTTTTAGCACACCTTTGATATTTAAAGCTTTGTGAATGAAGGAGAAATTTGGGTTGAGGATATTGACTGATCTGTAAGTGCTTGAGCTTGCAATTCAGAAAGCTATTGACAAAAATTCCTTGCACTAATAAAGCATGAACAGGACTCTAGCTGTTCTTTAGCATCTTAATCCTGCCCACCAATTAATGAAAAAAAGATTGTTATATTTATTTGGTAGTTTAAATTCTGTATCAAATACATTAATTTCAATCCTTTAACATGATAAAATTCAGTTTCCCAGTTTACCAAGAATTACTGACTAATAGGTAAAAAAAAATTCATTTAGATAATTAAAAAGAGGTAATATCTGTCAGTTCTGTCGTCTTCCCAATATCAGACAATATCGTGTACTATACAGGTACAGGATGCACCAAACTTTGGAATGGGGTCTTAAATAGAATACAGTTTATACTGACAAAGTACCTGATGAAGTACGACAAGAAGGATGGCCTGGCTGTATACAGAGTTCAGTTACTTGGCAGCAGAACATTACACACCACAAAAATGCCTTAGTTGAAGGTAAAACCAGAAACCCGAATCATAAATGTGATTATATTGAGTTACTGCTAAAGGAGTGGCTCAAAATCCACTTGAAAACTCTGTGTGGATAATAAATGGTATACAAAATAGTGAGCCACTGGTCTAGCTTTTGCTGAGATCTAAGTTGAAATCGTAACTATTCAGCATTAATCCTTCCCAAGTAGTGTATATTCAAAATTAAATTGAGACACCAAATCATTACAGCTCAGACAAGAAAACCATGCAGCAAATGCCACACCGGTGTGTGACTAACTTACTAGGCTCATTATAAGGACAAATAGTAAAGTTTGAAAACTTCCTTTGTCTGTAGACACCCAGATCTAACTGGCTTTCACTGGGACTTGGGATTTAAAAAAACAGAAAATCATTTAAAACAAGATTACAGACTCCTTATAATGACAGCTTCAAAGCAGTTATGAACTATTTGTTCTCCAAGACTCAAGTTATATATACAAACCAGAAAATATTAGTATATCTGAATAGAATTGTCTGCAGTCTACCTTAAGTGAATGCAAGAAGCAAGGTAAATCAGTTCATCTTTCTAGGTGAGATACTGGCTTTTCAAATTGCTCAGCTCCCTACTGTTTCTCTCAGAGTGATGGAAAACTGCCCTCTTTCTGTTGAAGCCTTGTTGAAGCTGTTAAATATTCAAGAGGTGTTGTTTGGGTTTACTTTAACCTGGTTAGTTGTCTGTAGAATAAAAGTTGAATTAAACTGAAGAATTTTGTTCTGTGAACTGTTTGCCACCTTTTTAATATCCCATGACTAATATTAAGGGTATAAAAAGAACATTTGGAGGTGCGAAGATAGAAGCCCAGTGCTCATGAGCTGTTCTGTTCAGAGGTGGCAGGGGTGACTTTCCTCTCCCCCTCACACCCCCTCTGCTCTCCCGCTGGTAGCTATGAATGTGCTGCATAAATAAGCACAACTATATCTTGCCACAGTGGTTCCACATAGATGCCAGAGCACAAAAGTTTCTGCATCAGCAGCCTGGGATCATAATAGACTGCAAGGTAAATTGGAAGCTGTGTTTGAGTCCTGATGTTCTTCACAAACAATTAAATTTAAAAGATCTCTGGGAGATTTTGCTCTCTTTCAGAAATGAGTTAATAAGAATTTTCCATTTCTTCTTGTAAGTCTTAGGCAGTGCTGGAAGCTATGAGAACAAAATTGCACTTTGTTGTATGTAACTCAATGCAGCATGCCTCTCCAGCCCACTGTGGTCTCTGGAACATGTAAGGGAGGCCATTGCTCCAGCTTTTCCTCTTGTTATCCGGTGCCTGAACTTCAGGTAGACCCTGCAGTTCTGGTAGGATTAATTCCAAATATAATGAGATCGTTACCATTGTTTTAATTTCTCTAATAGTATTGGGAAGTGGAGTAGGTGGCTGCTAATATACTTAGTGCCTGCACCTTCTGAGCCCTTTTGGGAATGCTTACACAGAGTCAAGAAGTGCATCTTTTTCACCTGGGGCATTATGTTTTACTTAGTGTAGTGCAAAGATTTTTTTTCACTTACTCTGAAATCTTGGATGGTGGTCTTTGTTAGGTGACAGACCTCTCTTAGGTAACAGGCTCTGAGGACTCAGTGATTTGATTCAGCATGTGAAAAGTTTTTATGTACATCTCAGGAATGCTTTTTATCTGAAAGCCAATCCAAAGGTGTGCTGGTTGATTCTGTGTTAATGGTGCAGAACAACAGCTAATTAGACATTCCTTTTACAGAGATAGTATTTGGATCATTAGCTCTGATCCTTTTCTTAATGTTTAATAAATTCTTGGCTGTTACACTTTTATTAAGCTCACTTTTGAAAGGATCCACTCAGGTTTTTCAGGTGTGTATATGAACATGAAAAAATAGATCCAAGATGCTTGATCCTTTCAAGTCACAATCCCAGATGCCTCCAAACTAGTTAGATGATCATTATCCTGTTGTGGCAGTTTAAGCACCTTATTGCCAGGATGCTTTCTAAGAGTGCAATTAGAAATTCTGAGCTGTTGGTCTAAGCTCTGCTCTGCTTCTGTATTCTTGGTTGAGAGCATTTCACATTTTCACTATCAATTTTGAGCATCTCCTTGATTGGGCTAATGATGTTCAAATGCCCTTTAAACTGAGAGACAGTAACCTTGTGCCTTTATTGCGCCTTTTTTTTTCCAGTACATTGGTTCAAAATTTTTTTTCTGGGACTAAGAAAAGGCCTGAGAATAAATATGCAATTAAAAATATCAGTGTTTTGGAAGTGCTGGATAGTGTCAGACAAATCTTTGGAGGTGAGTTCTAGTACCAACAGGTTTTTTTTGCCTTTGAAAACATACTTTGAAATGCCTTGCTTTTACTCCAGTAGTCAAATTCTTTAGTATTCCCTAGGAATAACTCTCAGAAATATTTGGTTTTAGCAGTTTCTCAGCCCTCTTGTTTTGTAACTTTGTAATGTTTATTTGCATTAATAAAATGTACAGAGTACACCAGAGATCACTTTCCCTTGTGAACAAGAGGAAAACCACTGTCAGAACAGAGAAGAGGCACCTATTTCAAGAATTATCTCTCTGGGGCGGGGCAAATGGATCCTTGGTACAGTCTCTGGTCATCTGTACTGGAACAAACTACAGTTTTGAAAAATAAGTTTAAAATACTTGAGAGCTAATAGCAGTATTGTATGAGGAAAAAATCTTTAATGTTGTTTGATAGGACTTGTGGTGATTTGTCATTATGATGATCCTGTAGTAGGGTAAACACCATAAACTGCCTTAATGTCTACATATACGTAATATACTTCATAATATAGTAATATACATAAGCAACATGCATATACATATATTTTATTGACCTGTCCTTCCAGCTCATTAAACACAGCTGCTACTTACAACCAGGAGAAAATGCAATGAAAATAATTTGAAGAGAGAAATGACTGGTTGTATTAGACCCACCATGTGTTGTTTATTTTGTTTTGTAAAACAGAAGCCATATTTGCCAAAAACCAGTCATCACTAAGTAGGGTGAAGAGAGAAAGTGACAGAGAAGTGCAATCTGATATAGCTACTGGGAGAAAGTCTCTTCCAGTGTTGCTGGAAAATAATATGTATCCTTCTGTCAGGAATGCAGGGGGAACAGTAGAAAGAGCTTACCTGAGCTGTCTTTGATTTCAAAAGCATTTTGGTTTCTAGCCTTCATTGACAATGAATTGCTACTAATATTATTTGCATATCCTTTAATTGTTGAACTGTTGACAGGGGAAATACAGACCAAGGTATGTTTTAAAACACCCAACTCCCATTCACTTTAAGATCTTGTTGAGATTCCTTATTCTATGAAAATTTTCCACCATGTTCCTTACTTTATCTTGTCACGTGTCCTTGTGAACCACTGGAGTGGATGACTTTAAATGACGTGTTTATCTCACAGGTAATAGTAAGGGTCTAAATAGAATTAACTGACTTACCTCTCCTTTAACATCACTTTGCATCACTACAAGAAGAATGATCTGAGATACACCTATTTTTTTAAATGGGATTTTTCATTTCCAGGTTGACATTCAGGAAATGGTTTGAGGTTGTGGATACAGTTTTTGTCAGCAAAAATAAAATTTTGAAAGAGATCTGCCCAAGAAGTCAAGTATAGTAGTCACTATACTTTCACTCAGTGTCCATTAATCAATCAAAAACATTACTGCTGACTTCTCTCATGGAACTGGGTATTTCATGAGGGAAGATTTAATTTACAGGTGCAGGTGTATATCTGAAAGGACAATCTACAGTTGTAACAAGTTCATTTAATGCTGCAAAGAAAGGGTAAGAGAAGCCTATTGCTCTTCCTACAAAATCAGGACAGTGAGTATGTCCTTTTGAAATGTGATGCTTAATGCTGCTCAACATTTCTACTGCCCACATTCTTCTTCTGCCCACTTTACATAGTTACTCACTGAAGAACTGTGTAAAAATTGCCATATTTTTAGACTAGTAACTTCTAAATTCCAAGTGCTGTTACTAGCTAGTAGGAATGACCTCCAGAGATACTATCGTGTGCAGTGTTGCACCATGGATGATAAATATAACTTTAATGACAAATTCTTTATATGAAGAAACATAAAGATAATTTGATATCCTACCTGTTCTAACTAGTCTGCAGACACCAGTTTCTGGTAAAGCAATGAGAGAACAAGCTCTGTAATGTCTCTTGTGCAAAGATTTAGAAATGATAGCTGTTAAGAAAAAAAGGCATTTGGTTTAATTCTTTTCCATTTTTTAAACAACAAAGCACCAAAATCCAGGTTGTTAGATACCTTAATTTCTAATAGGGGTGCTTCTCTATGCTCCTAATTGTTACAAAATCAGAGAAAGCAAAATGTCATCAGCGCCAGAGCAGTTCATGGGCTGCCCATCATTTATACAACTAGACATTATGGCCCAGGGTTGTTACACAGAAGCAGCTTATTGAAGTGTTAACATGCCTGAAGTCCCTTTCCCTAAAAGACATGAGGTCATTCCACTTGCTTAGTGAATGAGAAGTTGGTACCTGATTTCTTTCCATCCTTCTTGTTCTTACCTGCCCTAATCCACTGACTATAGTACTTAGGTCTTTTTTGGAAGGGGGAGGAGGTGCAAACAGCCTAAATAAATGAATATTTATGTACATATTTCTGTAATTTAAATTCACTCATTGAATCCGGCTGGTACATACAGCTTCCACCGGTGGGAGGATCAGAATCTATAGAAATGGAAGTACTGCTGGTGAAAAAGCTTTCTTCACAAAAATAAAAAGAAATGGAAGGAAACCTTGCAGTTAATGATGATGAATGTCATCAAAATGAGTGCATTCAGAGGAAACACATACTCTTAAATGCTCTCTATGTATTATTCTCATGTTTTCTTTCATAGCAAAAATGATAAGCAAAGGCAGAAGCATACTAATGCTTTAATGTACAGCTATGTATGTATAGCTATATATATCCTAGAAATACTGTTAATTCTATCTTGTAATGATCATTGCTTAACCATAAGAAACAGAAGGCAAGTCCAGCTTGCTTACATAGGGGAGAGGGTAGACATGGTAAAGCAGAAAATGTATTTTATGCTGGCTTTCCCATCTTCAGTCTCCAATTAATTGTACTTAAACCAATAACCAAAGAAAGAACATTAGGATTTTACTTTTTAATCCATGAAGTGGTTTTCGTTGAAACCACAAAGCTTGGCAGGGAAGCCCCTGACAGTACCAGATCCCAGGGAGGAAAAGAAATGGTAGTCTCATGGCTGAGCTGGGGACATCTTTGACCAGCTGAAGCTGTCTCTCCTGACCAGTCATAGTCGCAGCACTGCTGACAAAGTGAAGCAGCAGTCTCCTAGTTCATAGGAATCCAAGAAGGGTTGCAAAGAATGATTATCAAAGGAAAACTAGAAGCTCTGCTGAGCTTACGCTGATGCCCTGAACATTCTTCTGTCTCAATTTTTATTTATTGTCTACTTATTTAGTCTATCTAATGAACAACCTCAGTATGTAACCTCATAATGAAAACATTATGGAGTATTTCATGCTTAGTTGGAGCTGAATTTGTCTCTTTGCTTAACCACGACACACATTTGTAGGGTTATTAGAAAATAATGCAGCCACTGTATATTTTAAAATAATTGCCTGACATTGATTTTGAAACTATGAAAATTGTCAGTGAATAACAGTAGTGATAGTATTGATAATGCATACTCATTAATGCTGTTACTCACTAGCGACAAATCCTAGGAGTGACAGTATTGAGTAAAGCCTCTGTGCTCGCTGCTATATAAAATCAGACCCAAAACACAGACTTTGCCTCATAAAGCTTATGATCGAAGTACAAGATAAGAGATGACAATAAGATGTGGCTGTAGTCATAACACATCCACAGTCTAGGTTTTATTAACTGGGAAAGTCAGTGCAGCAAAGGTGAATTTTAAGGGAAAAAATGAGTGAGGATGATGGGCTTTCTTTTTTATTACTTCAAGTGTGAGAGAAGTTGAAAAAGGATGTCTTCTAAAATCAAATACTGGGACAGTGGATATTGAGACATACACTGATCTGGAGTAGGTCACCTGCCATTTACTCATTTACTGAATATCATGGGAATTCTTGAGCTTTGAGATCTACAGGGACCTTTCTGGTGACTGGCATAAACAGCTAATTAAAAGCTAGTTATTGGCAACTATAGCAGGGGATATGTCTGGTAACACATCTGAAAAATAAGACTGGAGAATGCTATTGTGTTTAATAACTATCTGAATCTTCAGTAGTCATGTAATCTTTAATGTAGCATAAAATGCACAAATTACTTAAAAAATAAAAATGTGTAGTAGCCGTCAGTTGCTGGCTTGACCTAGAAGTCCTTCTCAAGAAAGGTAGGGCTCATTAAAATGGAAATTTACATAAGCTAATGATGTGGTCTCAGAATCCTGCTACTAAAATGATTATAAAGCAGTGTTATAAACAATTAATTTCAAGCCCCCAACAGCATGTATTGCCATCATAGATCTGGTAATCGTTCCATCCTTGGGCGGTGGATTTTCAAAGGTGCATTCATGCATATGTCACAAGGATTCATGTGGTCTCTGCTGCCACAGATTTGAATTCCTTTCTGGGTGATCTCTCGCCAAGAATAAAATTTGGCTACTTGTGTCAAGGCATCACTTGCATTCCAGTTACTTCCCCATTTCTGGCCCTAGAGACATCTTCAGGGTAGTGATCTGTGGTAGCCCTTGAAAATCACAGCAAGCACATAGCTTAATTTATCCATTGTCTTTATCAAACCTGTTTGAACGAGTGGTGCTGTGAGCCAAGTGTCCTATTGATTTACAGTCACGGCAACAGGGGAAAGATGGGAGGAAAAAGGCCACAGCACAGTGCATTTTGAAAGACAAGTAGTAATACTGTGCCAGGGTATTTTAAAATTCCAAGTAGTGAGTTTGTTTGTAGGTTAGAATGGACATTCTAACACCAAAGCAAGTCATTCTGGTAACAGTCCTAAAAGAAATGCTTCTGAATGTGAATGGGATAAGCTGTTCTCCATGAGGTATTCTAATTTTTAAGTGGTTTCCCAAAGCATCACAGTTTTCAAGAATTTTTGAAGAAAATGAGATAAATACTGAAAATATGCAAAATGAGAAACATCATTTTCCCACTAATTGAGTATAATGATGCTTTTCATCGCACAAGCAGAATAATAATTTGATCATGGAAACAAAAATTCTCCTATTTAGAACAGTCTGGGTGATTTTTTTTCCCCAATTGTTTTAAAGTTTGCATTACAATATAAGAAAGGTAATACCGTACCAGAAATTGAAAGGCTCAGTAGATGTCTGTTAATCACTTAGTAAGAAATTAAAGACAGACCTTAGTAGATGAAGTAAGAAAAAAAAGAATATATGTTCATTCCATATCTGTCAAAACTCATGCATTTGCACAGGCTTTTAACGGGCCCACGGTCCCTGGAGGCTTCCAGACCTCAAGAAACTGAAATGAATCTGATGGAGGGGTTTTCACATGGATTTGTAAAGGTATCAGAAGTGTTGTGTTGTTCTTACAGTCCTTAGCAGCTGTATTTGTTTTCTGGTTTAGTTTACCCAAACTGAGATATTAATAATTCAGAATCAGAAATTCAAAATCAGAAGTTACTCATTAAGCATACTTTGCTTTCTTTGAATATTTCCCATTTTTGCTAAGTAGGAAGGTACAAACTTTTCATTGTGAAAAATTAATGTGACCTTCTACAAAAATCAGGTTGCAAGCCTTTCAGCAGTTGGATGTTGTGGCGTTTCAATAAGAGACCAGAAGAATTTTAACATGTAATATACCTTAAAGTGTGAATAGTAACATTAATTATTTTCCCTTACTTGGCCTGAAATTTATTCATGTATTTTGAAGGACTAGTAACACTTTGTCTGAGTAATAATAAAGAAACTTGACCAGGAAAAAAAACTGGGACGTTTTAGATAAATTCGTTTTTGTTAATTCCTTGAATGTTCCTCAGCGGAATATAATATATGGTTGTTGGCAGTAATTTTTTACTTTATTTGGTGTTTTCATGGTATGAAGAATTGTTTTTTGTAATAGAAGATTTGTCATTTTCTGTTTAAAAAAATCTAGGATTTGGAGATGATGTGATGAGCAGGGTCATTATAGACTCTGCTTAATGTATGTGGCTGAGAGTGAAAACGAAGCATGGAAGAATCACTACAGATTGCTCTTTCTGTGTAGACCTCTAGTAAACATTATCAAAACAGTGGCAGGAATTGTTGGTTCCTGAAGGACTGTGGCTTAACAGGAGGAACAGTTATGCATAAACTTGTCTTTAAGAATGTGAGTTCACCATCTGGTATCAAAGTAGCCTCTTAGTTGAGTAAAGCTGAGGATGCACTTGTACTTGTGGCTGGACTTGAGTTTAAGGGAGGAATGAGATCTAGCAAATGGATATTTTAGAGCAAAGGAGTTCACCTACACTGGACCAACACACTTCTGCAGGTTTTAGGTATAACACTTTATCTGACAGTTATTTGAATAAATGTTGAATACACTAAACAGTAATTTTTATTTATGAAAATTTTTTGTTCTTCACCTGAGCATGACTCACTTTACCTGATCACAGCTTAAAGTGAATGGGGAGGGCATTTAGGATTCATGTTTCTGGCACACTGAACTCAACCATAGTTGAAACTCCAAAGAATAAGTTAAACAGATCCTCCCTTGCTCCTTTATTTCTGAAAAGACTCTCTTTGGAAGCAGGAATGGTCACTTACACAAACCATTTGAAGAACATGCAGTTGGACTTTTTGAGAGTCAAGAACAAATTAATAGAAAAACACAGATTCTTTTTTTCCAAGCTTTTATGTCTGCAAGGTATGTATCATACATTGTGCAAGTTTAAGTATAGGTAAGGCATAGAAGTTAATCTATCAAGAATAACCCTTGGTAATGCATTCTACTTACTAGAAATGTTCTGAACTCTCAGTGGATAACTGATAGACCTTCGGCATCTCCCTGTTCTCTCTATGCTGTAGGGATTGTCTAACTTTTAAAATAGAATTTCCACCATTTTAATTTATTCAAATTCCGGAAGACAGAAAATAGCATTTCAGTAGGTACACCACTTGGCTCTTACTCTCTTCAGATGGCTCTGAGCACCTTCTTTCAAAGAAAAATACTTGTCAAATTACATACAAGCCTTACGCACCAACAATGCATTTTTGTGTCAGCAAAATAGTTCTGACAGCTGGAGAGAATGCTTGTGTTTGAGGATATTCTGAGTAATAACTTCTGCAGTTAAATGCTTGTAAACTTTCCATTGTAGTGGCTCAATCCTGCTGTTTTCACTTAAGGAAAAATCTGGCTGTTTTATGTAAACACGTGCTTTGCCTCGGTGCAGTGCACTGGCATTTGGTTCAGTGGTTGTCATTACCTGTTTTTACGTGGTTTGTTTTTTTCCTTTGTCAGAGGGTAATGTGCAGGCTCAGTTTTGTGTCACCCAGAGCCTGCTGCTGGTTGAGTCATGCAGCGAAGCTATCAGTCTTGCCTGTTACATCTGTGGCAATGCTACCCAGAGGAGATGTTGCAAGACAGTGAGTCCCCAGTGGGATGTAATAGAATGGAAGCAGATGGTGAGCTGAAGAAAATTTCAGGGGAGGATTACATTTTCCAGTTACTGTCTTTTTGATTTCACTGTTATTGTCTGATGAATTGTGTCAGGTTTGATCCTTCAGATTGAAAAGCTGCTTCTCAATGTGCTCCCAAATGTACAGCTCAAGTAAACGGCTGCTTCCAGTGTACTCACTCAGAAACTTGATTTTTTAAATGCATATTAGGAAAGGCCTCTCATTTTGTCATGTCTGCTGTGTGATTTTTGCCTTCAGCAGAGGATTTTTTTTTTTCTGTCACTGTTTATGTTAATGACTGGGTTTTCAGTAGGATACAGTGTATTGATCTATGTGCTTGTAATTTATCCTTGGACAAGGCTAGCAGAAATGCTTTGCCTTGCCCCGTCTTAATGTGCACACACAGCCGGAGTCTGTCCCTAGTGGAAGCGTAAGCCCAGCCTCTGGGGACTGTGAATGAAAGCTGGCGACTTCTGGCACCAAGAGCAAGGCTCCTGCCCCACCTAAAGGCTTGCAGCTGCAGAGCAGGCTCGCTGCCCTCAAAGCTGAGGAGAAGCCAGCTGTGCTCCCAAGCAAAGTGTCTGGGCCAGCTAACCCTGAGCTGTGTGGCAGTTGGATCTTTTCTTTACAATTTTCAGGAAACTATATCCAAGCAGAGGAGGCTAAAATGAGGTCATAGGGTATTGTAGGAAGCAGCGTCCTGTGCTATCCAGAAAGCAGAGTCCAATGTTGAAGCTAATCCATATTGTACAAAATAGAGCACAAATTGGAGCACCTTCCTGTAAGAATACAGGGTACTCTGGAATCATTGTGAGGATTTTGTTCTTTTGATCTTTGCTCCAATTACTTTATAATAAAATAATTTTGGGCTAAGGAGGACATTTAATCGCACTGACTAATCATAGAATCATAGAATGGTAGGGGTTGGAAGGGACCTCTGAAGATCATGGAGTCTAACACCCCTGCCAATGCAGGAACACCACACGGGAACAGATCCAGGTGAGTCTTGAAAGTCTGCAGGGAAGGACCACAGCCTCTCTGGGCAGCCTGTTCCAGGCTCTGTAGCTCTCACAGAGAAGTTTTTCCTCATGGTCATGTGGAACTTCCTGTGTTTCACCTTGCTACCATTACCTCTCGTCCCACCACAGGGCACAGCTGATAAGAGACTGGCCCCTTCTACTTGACACCCACCCTTCAGATATTTGTAAACATTGATAAGAACCCCAGATGGTCTGGACAACACTTGGAGTAGGAGTTGTTTTGCCTTTATGTAGCAGAGGGATTTTAAAACTGCTTTCAGAGTTCTTCACTGCCCTACTCAGTGCCTCATTCCTCTTGTTCCTTTTTGATTGTTTCCTAAATATAAACCTGTTTTGATTGACAAGCAAATATTTGCCAATTTGTATCATATTTGTGAAATAGACTGAAACAATGTTTGTAATAACATAAAAAAAAACCCACCCCAAAAACCAAAAACTCAGCCTAAAAGTGTTTGCTTTCTAATACTAACAATGATAATGTTCACCCAGTCATGGCTTTTGAGATAATCTGTTAAAATAATGTCACTTCTTTTGCAAATTGTAAGCCAGTATGTGACCTCATACAGTAACTCTTCTTTAAGATCATGTGGATGCTTATGACAAGTTCAAACCTAGCATGTGCTGAAAGGGTAACACTGTATTTCCAAGACCCTATGGCTAAACTCTATTTAGCTGTGGTACTCAAAATATGTGTAGCTGGGACTGAGATGAAGAATTTTCCTCAAGTTGGTGTGAAAATAAACTTTGTGCAAAATGAGCAGCCCTCAGCTGAGTGAAGACCACAAAGTATGTATTTGTTCAAACATAAATTCAACTGAATTACAAGTAAACATTTCTGCATAGCCTGGGAACTCCCTTTCAGTCCATGAGTTTTCAAGATTAGTAATTGTTACTATTTTACATAAGCAAAATTGAAGAGGACTAAGAAACATCAGGATACTATTTACAAACAAAACATTTTTTATTCAGTACAGAATTATAAATTTCTATCTACATTGTTTCATCCTTTCTGTGTCACTTTCATCCACAATCAAGAACTGACTCTGTTCTTCTAGCCAAGATTCTATGCAACAGACACAGTAATAGCCAAAGAAGATTATTGAACACACAAACATTATCTACATCCATCTTATCAATAATGTGTCATGAGCCTATTTGATGCAATTACACAGAGGTGCCCTTTCTACAATACCAACATCACTTTGATGTTCAAGTTAATAATACTTTGAAGTACTTAAAAATATTCTATGAAGGAAAAAAAATGGACAAGAAAGTTTTTTTTTTTTTCAGTAACCGAGTGTTCTCTAGATATTCATTAAAGAGAAGGCTGATAATTTAACTTGTGAGAAACAGCAGTAGAAAATGTTTCATATAAAGTATGTGGAATCAGGACTTAAATCTTGGATACAGTTAAGCCCTCTCTCTAGCTGCAGCCAGACACTAATGTGCCTACTCCAATAGATATTGATAGAGTTAATACTATTTTTTTTTCTTCCTTTTACAAAATGATCATTACTACTTTGGTGGCTGGACATATAAAAATGTAAACTGAAACAGACCTTTTCGGTATCAGTCCTTTCTACATCCTTGTATCCTGTTCAGTCTTATTTTTCTTTTCTCTCAGTTAAGTGTTGCGTGTTGATTTATTCCATTATGGAAGATGAGGTTATAAAAGCGTTTCGACCCTTTAGAACTGAATTGAGATATGAGTAGTTGGTAAATCTAAATGAAGTTTGTAGTATGTCATAATGACAGCTTTCTGACTGCTTCCTTTTATTTAATGTTGGCTTATTTATTCAGGCTTAGGAACTTACTGTAAATACACATGTAAGTGTAATGAACTTCTTTTCTAGACTGTTATGGCTCAGCCTCCTTTGGTATATTTTAAAAATTGTAATTTTGTATATTCCTTTGATCTTCTTCCTATCCTGATGTTGCAGATGACTGGGATATTTGAGCTATTTGCTGTTGTTGCTACTTAAGTACTGTGGTTATGTGATTTAACGTGCTTTGGAAGGCTACATGTTTAACACTTCTCATGTGAGAATTACTTAGAAGCATTGGAAGTTTCGAGCAATTCAGAATGTTTGATTCAGCTGCCATGTGCTACTTTACGGAGCTTAAAAAGATGAGTGGTTCATCAGTTTTGAGGGAAAAATAGGTTGTAGAATTTTTGAGAGACTGGCCAAATTACCACCCAGCTGTATAGCTTTCACAAAGGCTGCTGCTCAAGCAGCTACACTGCTGAGCTCATCATGCCATTTTTCATCTAAGGAATAACAGTACATTAGAGGAAAGTAACATTTAAAAAGGAGGATACAGTGAAAAAATTTGGTTCCACAAACAGCCTGTCTGGGACAGCATGGTGGGGAAGAAACAGGACTTGAATTGGTAAGAAGGATTCAGAACACAGACATCTCATCAGTATTGCCTTTACAGACCAAGTTTTGGGACCTAACGCCCAATTTATGACTTGTATGGAGTTTATTAATCAGTAGTTTATTACAGTGATAGCTGTGTAGACATTGTTACTGTCTTCTCATGGAAGAGTAAATATTTTGCAGTTCTCAGCATCTTTTAATACATATGGAAATGATGCCATAAACGTGCACATGAATGCTCTGCATTCATCCAGTGCTCTAGGAAAAGATGTAGATGTGCACCCACCCCAGAGACAATCCTACCTTACTCTGCTTAAGTCAGGAGGATGGAACTGCATGTGTGTCATCCTGCATTTCCATGCACTCTGGTTGCAAATGGAGGTTCCATGGGAAACAACAAAAATTAGGATAACTACACTTCAACAAGCACTGGAAATTATCAGTGTTTAGATGAAAATGAGTATTTAGTTTAAACTTTGATTTATGCCTTTAGTAGTCAGAGTCCAAACTCTTGATTCTGTTTCACCTGGTTTGCATTAATCCTATAGGATGGAATTAATGAAAGAAGTATCTTGAGTTTATTCTCTATAAAGGGAATTTGGAGCTACATATGGTCATTTTAGGAGTTCTTTCAAGTGTTTCTGTGTTCCAGCAATCTTCATGCTATGAAAACCCCTTAGGGTTTTAGACAGTTATATGTGTCTTTTTGTTCCTCTCTAATGAAGCTCTAATAAGGCACCAAATCTCTCAGAATCATTTTTCTAAAATTAAGCACAAACCCAGTGCTGTGTTGTACTGTTGCAGCACTGTCAGAACAGTGTGATAAAGTAGTATAAATACAAATTACAGCAGCAACTTTTTTTTTTTTTCCCCTGCACAAAGGTAGGAAATATTACTTTTCTGTGAATGTTTTTGATTTAGCTTAACTGCTGACTGAACTGAAACAGCTCTGGGGATTATCCTACCTGAATTTCAGGAACAGTGTAGTAGCCACTGGGCTACTACCAGCTAGCTCTTACAAAGTTAATGGCAGTAGGAAAAGCAGAACACGTATCACATTGGGAAAAATATTGGAAAGTGAAATTACATTACTTATTTTTAAAACAGGCCGGAGTGATTAGAGTATGAGAATGTCATGACAATTGCCTGTGACCGACTGTCATTGACATTGGTGTCTGTGCTTCTGAATGACTGCAGTTTCTGTAGGCTGTTAAGACAGAAATGAGAAAATTCCACATAGGGTTTGCAGATCTGTAATTCAGTGTTTCTGTCATAATCAGTGATCCCATCTAAGGGTATTCCTTCCCCTTTCGTACACTTAATGTGCAC
Source organism: Todiramphus chloris collaris (assembly GCA_025345505.1). NCBI lineage: Eukaryota > Metazoa > Chordata > Aves > Coraciiformes > Alcedinidae > Todiramphus > Todiramphus chloris. Next base: position 4,758,691 of record JANVCC010000039.1, on the reverse strand, counting down.
AGCAGAATTGGCCTGACTTCTCTCAGCTGCCTTATGCAATTTCAGGCAATACATCTCCGTTTCCCTCTCACTTTGAAAATGTAACGTTCTTTTAAAATCATTAAGTAATGCAGTTGCTCTAAAAGAGCCACTAGCAGCAGGACTCCTCTTAGTAGTGGTTTAATAAGAGTGAAAATACAGATTTTAAAGTGACTGTGGTTTGTAATATTGAAGGTAAATGCTACTTCCACTCTCCCCATGAAAATTATTTCTCATAGAAACTTATAAATTAGTTTAGTAGTGTAGACTAATAGAAATATTTTAACCTATTTGTATCTTTGTTTTTGAACCTCCTAACTGAATAAATTTGTGAATTATGTATGTTTGTTTTTCTTATCCCAGTGTACATAAATTGTGTATATAAAATCCATAAAGCCAAAAATCCATAAATTTTATTATACCTCAATATGCTATACAAAATAAAAACAAAATTAGACCTCAACATAAATAACTACTTTAGCTATAAAGGATATGTGGGACTGCTTTCTTTAGCATATGTAAGAATCTGTAACCTAAATTTCTTGATCTAGTGTTTCTCTAAGTTACACTTGCAAGAGAGAGATAACACTGACCACATAGTGAATGAATGAATTTGTGGGTGTATTGAAATTTGGAAATTAATGCTTTCATTGGGATTTTTCTGTCCTCTCTCTGCCTGTTTTACCATTCTTCTTTTACATTCACCAGGGACACAAAACTGACTGTTTGTTTGCCTTTATTAAATTTAATTATAAAGTTTATATGCCTCTGTAAAGGGCTTTAGTGTAAAATCAAAACAGGCCCTCTAGTAATCATTATTTTGAAAGGAATGAGAAACACCTTGACAGGACCATCTTAAAGCACAGTGGTATAAAAAAAGTGAAAATATGAAAAAAGCAATAACCCAACTTAACCCTCAGGAAACTACAGCAATAAATAGAATTTAGTGGTTTATTGTGGGGAAACTCTTGAAAATGTATGCTGGTTATGATTGCACTGAAAATGTAAAGATGGTAATTAAAATATGTAACTTGGTGATTAAGTTAAAATGAAATAGCTGATAGTTGTCCTCTGTAGGACAGTAACCATCCCCACATGTAGAAAATGTTAATGTTTCTTGACAAAAACAAATTTGTAATTTAAAAATCAATAGTAAGGCACTGGGTGTGTTGGATTGCTGATAAATGAGGGATGCCAGAGTACTGAGAATGACTGGAACTCCCAGGCACCGTAAGGGTAAAACTAAGCCTGAATCATCAGCGTGGCAGCACTGTTCTGCTGAACAGCCTGAACCAGAATTGTCAGTGCTTGAAAGTACAGGAGCTATCTTCAGTTTGGTCATGATGAAGGAGGAAGGATTTCTTCAGTAGTAAATGTTAGGTAGGAGGAAGTAAGCTACCACCAATAGCAGTTCTGTTAAGAGAACATCAGAGAGATTGCGTGTATGTGATCATGATGGAAATAAAAAGAAAGCCTCTGTAGACCTACTATTTTGTGCTAAGTGCTTAGGTCTGGCTTAAGTTAGGACTCCGGGTAAAAAGTGTTCATAGTTAGGTGATACATTTCCACAGTCATTCTGCTTAGTCTCAGTAACAACAGGGAGCAGCATCAATGTTGCTTGAATTGCAGTCTTTGGTCCGCAGTACAAGAAATATGGGGTGAAACTGTGTTCTGGTTGAGCATCTAATATGCCCATCTAAGAGAGAAGTAGCAAGATATAAGCAATATAAAGAGTTTGAGGACAAGCAAGACTGAATCAAGAGAAATTAGTTTTCATTACAATGTAATTATGAAGTCTGACATCTTAAATGGTGCACCCACATATAGAATCATATGCATACATGGGCATACACACAAACACAGGAAAGGAAAAGGAAGGAAAAAAAAACCCCAGAAGTAAAAAGCAGTCTTTGTGAGTTACCAATTACATGCAATCACATGGATCCTGTGTCATACTGGAAAGGCTGGAGGAAGCAAGCTAGCTCTGGCTCCAGACCACCAAGTCTGGAGGGATCCTGAGGAATCTCTGATGCAAAAAGAATCTATTTGTAGCCCTCCCTGGTCTTGGAAAATAATAGACCTGAGCGAAGTGGTGCTTGTTTTGTAAGGCTAAATGTATATCTGTCATTAACAGAGCACTGATTTTGCTTTTCCTTTGGGCACGCCTAAGGTTAAGACAAAAATAAATCCTGCTGCATCTTCTTTTGACCATGACATTGTGTGTTTTATTCAGTGCTTTAGTATGAGAACTATGGAAGTAAGCTAGTTCCTTTCTATGTTAGAGTTTTCTGTTTTCTATGATTTTACTGGAAAGAGGTAAAAACCCTGAGAAAGGCCTTCAGAATGTAGAACTTTAATTATTAGTATGTAATCTAAATTTAGAGGACTTCTATCAGGGACGTAGAGATTAATTTTTTTGGTATGTATTTTTCACAAAGCTGTGAACCTTGGTTAATTTTAGAAATTCTGATGCACTAAAATAGATGTCCTCTGCTTTACAGTCAGATGACTCAGTTGAACCACAGGCCCTTGAGCTTTTCAGGGCTGCATTGGTATGGAGGCTCTGACTTATGAAATGGGCATTAATTGTTTAAATGGAAAGCTGGTAGCGTTGGCTATTTTGTTTTTCTCCCGTTGAAACATTTTTCTGTGGTATGCTTTGAGCTTTTATTGACGAACTGTGATGGTATTACCATGATGTTACGAGTTAGCGATTTGGACCATGTAGTCAAGGAATATATTATATAGTATATTATTTATTTCTGAGGACTAGCTTCCTTCTTTGCCCCATGCCTTGTGTAATCACTGTAATACCATATTTCTGTTCCATGCCCTGACAGAAACTGGTAAGATATGGTCAGGCCTTTGGTTTACTCTCACTCACCAAAGAGGTTTTCTTGCAGGGGTATGCAAGGAGGAAACAACAGGACAACTGGGAATTAGAAAAATGTCTTCCAGGTGAAACATCCCCAAAGCCAGTCATCCTATGTTTGGAACCTTTATTCCTCCAAGCTGTCAGAAATCTATATTTCAGTGATTGTGGTCTGATTTTCCAGGCACATAAGGACTAAGTGTCCTGTTAGCTAGCATAGGATTTGAATGTTGAGCACATCGTGAAGTCATTCTGGGACTTCTTACCTCTTTATTTGGATATGTGCTTGAAGAGTGGCAGAAGACAAAGTAAAGATTTGAAAGCCAAACTTTTCAGAAGTTTGAGCAAAAATTCTCACTTTTTTTCTCTTCTATCATTATTCTTAATAGGTAGCCTTTGAAATTTAGAAAAAGAAAGATGACCTTTTAAGTTCCCCCTAGATTTTTAGGGGGAAAAATAATTTGCATTTGGAAAGAAAAAGAAAGGAAAAATTGTTACAAAAAAAATTCTGGCTTTCTAAAAGAGAGAGAACACACATGCAAAGCTGAATGGATGCACATTCCACTATGTGTATGAAATCTCTTCCGAGGCTTTGTTCATATTTGAATCTGGTTCTCCCAGCAGATTTGTAATTTGGACCCCACATTTGTAGCACTGCAACAGTTTCAGGCCCTTAGGAAAAGAACACATTGGAATCAGATCTCTGAAAAATATTAGGATTGCAGTGATTTACAAAAGCAGCTTTAGAATATACAATAGAATGTTTCCTATTGAAAATAGAAAGTGTCACCAGATTGGAAATCTTCCAAGGAAACCTCAACTTACTTTTTTTGTTCTGTAGAAATAATTGGGTATTTGTGGTTACATGACAAGTGACGCTAAAGTGTGCTCCATTTCTTTTGCTTTTTATTGAAGGTAAAACTTCAGTTATAAACCAGATTTCATGTATTAAAGTCAGGACATCACTTACATTGTTCTCTGAAGTACCTGGTGTAGATACTAGAAAACAAACCCTAAACTTTATAGAGCAGTAACTCTAATTTTCTGTTGCTGATAAGTGTGTACAGGCTTCTGGTTCTAAATTGTTTTCCTATTGTAAATTGTTTCCTGAATTCTGCACTGTGTTCATACTTGAAGAACATTTAACCTATAAAAACTGCAAAAGCATATAAACAGCAATGTTCTAGTTGACTGAGAAAGCATAAACCACAGAGAAGGGAGTTAATTCCACTTTTCCCTGACATACAAGCACCTGTAATTTCCCTTCCACTTGTTGATGTTTGGGTGCACCTGTCGCTGTGTTTCATGAAAGCAGCTTTAGCTGAAATTGTATTTTGAATTTGCTAATAGCACTCATTGTAATTACTGCATAATACTTAATTGGAATTCATGTTAATTATTATTTTAAACTACTTCACACGTTCTGATTTGAATTTTTCATTTAGAAAGCACATAGATCTTTGATCTAATTCCCTTTGGATCACTGAGGCTGAAGCATAAATTTTAATGTTTCAGGTTTATTTGTATGTGACAGAATTTCCCAAATCTAGACTCCTGTTTATATGCTAGTACTGATATGTGCAAAGTTACTGTCAGTCCAGTGTAACGTATTTCAAGTTCTAGAATCTACATTTGGTCACAATAAAATAGCTTAGATTTCAGGTCCTTTAATACAATAATATATGGATAAAATACTTCGTCTCACAAAGTACAATTTCAAGATACATTTCTACGCCTTTTTTATGTGCACACGTTAATAAAAATATCTAGTTGTGCATAAATACAATTTTGTATTATCTATTCTTCAATTTGGAAAAATAACTATCTTTATAGCATATTTAGAAGTCACCGTAGAGTTTAAAAGCAAACTGTGTGGATGGAATACTAGGAAGTGATTAAACAAGTACGGTTTGAAGAGGTGTGGATCAACTTCCTACCTACTTGTGGTCTCTAGATGAGTTCATAACAGCTGATATCATATTATTCTTCTTTAATAGTATTGGGGGTGTCCTTTGCATCCCAGGCCCAGGGAGGTGTTTCTCTTATGGACAGTTACAGTCCTGGTGTCCTGATGGCTTCAGTGAGAGTAAGTATTACTGTGAACAGAGGCTAAAGTGTCACCAGGATCTTGTCTAGTGTCACCAAACCTGTCCAATATATAGAATAATAAGGCAGACACTATTTTAACAGAATAATTTGGACAACCTTACTTTGTTTAGTCCATCTCCAAATGTTATAGAAAGGAGTGATATATGTATTCTGTTATTGAAAGGCTAAGTATGTCTCATGAAGAAAATCTTGAGAAGATTTTAATTAAGTTAAACTAAAATAAGAGCTGAAGTATAGAAGGTGCCTTAAAGATTTTTTAATATCAAAATGACCTCATAGCATCTTCTAAAATAAAAAATTATTATAGGCAAGTTAATATTGCTTCAGTAAAGAAATAAAACAGTATTATGCAGTTTGTTTTAGAGGTCTGGAATATTTTGTTCTTATCAAGTCCAATTTTCTTGCCTGTCTCTCAAGTAGACCATGAATGAGCTAAATCTTGTTGGAGACGTCTCTTTAATGTCTCTCAGGAAACAGACTGTCCTTATTGCTGAGAAACTCACTGGTCCCCTGCTCTTGGTGCATAAACTTAATCTTTATAGAAGGCCACTGTTGAATCTAGTACCATGGGAGGTAAATTCCTTACAGCAGTGTGTGAATTCACTTTATTAATCTTAATTCAGGAAAAAATACCCTTTACTCTGCCCTTCTAGCATTTTAGAGCAGCAAGTAAACTGTTAACATCATCCACTAACTGTGTCTATCTCTGTTAGCAGTACTGTAATGCCACGAGAAGGAAATCATGCTGTCAGAAAATATTAAGATGCTATTTGCAGCAGGACAAGTTTGTAGTTCTGTTGTTTATAATTTGGAAAACTTGGTGAGGGCCTGCAGACTGTCAGATGCCAAATGATACCTGAGCTCCAGCAGCGCTGCATTGCAGTTAATGACCTCCCGATTCCGGGGTTTCAGGTTTGAGGCTGGATTTACGTCATGTTTCTTCCCAACAGCTGTGTTAGATGCCTTACAGTTTGTGCTTCACGTACCATTTAAAGGCCAGTGTTAACATTCTCAAACCAAAGCATATGCACAGCATGAATCTTTTTATGTCTGTCTACCATTTGAGCTCGTTCCTTCGGCTTGCCCTCTGTCCAGCATTACAGTTTTAGTTCATCTTTATTTCTGTTGCTGCTTCCTATACATTTGCTCATAAGATCTACATTTTTCTCTCTTACCTCCCCCCTTCTAACCTTGATGAACGTCCTGTATCCCAATGCCAAAGCTCACCTTTTTCGTAACAAAAATTGATTGATGGAGCAATAACAGTGGAACAGTTTATGTGTCCTGACAACCTCAGCTTTTCCTAGGGTTTCACTCAAGGGATTAGCAAAAGTTATATTCTGTGCAGGAATCTAGATACCTATGAATCTAATGAGAAACCAAGTGGGATTTTGAAACTCCTATGCTATACTCTGAATGCCTTTTAAAAACAGCAAACACAGAGTGCTTTGTTAATTTTCCAGCACGGAATACTTTGAGTGACAAATATTCATTTTGCACAGGTGGCATAATTTTGGCAGATGAACTCCAGCATTATCAAGTAGAAGCTCACATACTTTTATTTGTTGTAAATGTTAAGAAATAAAATGAAAGATCATGAATATGCTTTGTTCAAAACCATTAATTATTTCTACATCTGCATATACTTTGGTGCACATGCTGTATAATTCTATAGTGTTGTATGAATATTATTACTTGTCTTGCCCTGCTATCATTTAAACACACTGTTTTCCCATAGCATGTTCCCTATACATTTTTGTTATTAAAATGAATGTAACAATACCCTTTTTTTAGTTAAGTTGGTTATACTTTTAAATATAATGAGCTCTTAAGGGTAGGTTTTTGAGTGGTATGGCAAGGTGGATTCACTAAGGTCAGGGAGTATGTACCAGATTACATCTGCAGAAGATCTGAACGTAGAGTTTAAGACAGTTATTTATGAAAATTTGTACATCTAAATTTAAGCAGAAAAGTTAGTTACTCAAGCAGAACAGATGTCAGGTACTGACTTTCACATGTTCCTAAGTCATGAAGACTTACGACAGTTTTACGCCTAGATCTGTAGATAGAAATATGCTGGGAGAAATGAATGGCTTTAAAAATAAAAGATCAAAGTACAGTAACATTCTTGAAAATGCCGACTTCATAAGTGAACATTTAAATAGGATCCTGTCTTCCTACTAAATAGCTTTTCAGCTGCTTTCTTATCATAGTAGTCCTTAATTAAAACGGTTCAAAGGAGCTGGGTCATAAAACTGCATTTTTTTTTGGTGCTAAAAAGAATTTCTGCACTCAGCCAGGCTTCATCCATTCTCATAACTTCGCAGTTGAGTCAATAATCTTCTTTTCACTATGGTGAACCGCTCATTGAGAATGCCATAAGCAATTATTTAATCTTTGTATCTCAGGGTTAGTTCAGGACCACAGTGGTCTAATTAAAAAGTGCTTCAGTGTATCAATGATTTCTTGATATGACGACAAAGTCCTACTTAATTCTGCATTACTTTGAAACCAATAATGTTGATAGCCAAGCTTTCTACATAAACACTGGAGGGTAGAGAGAGAGACAAACATGTCCATGAATGCAGTTGTAGGGGCAGAATGGGAAGGGAAGAATGGTCAGAAAATGGAGAGAAGAATTTAACTCATGGGGAAAACAATGCTCATGATATTGGTTTCAAATAGGTGTTCGATCAGCCAGTTTAACTGCATTCTGAGGGAAGTTTTGTTGTTGTTTTCTTAAGATAAAGCTTTGCAGAGAGTACCACATCAGGCATTGGACTTCGGTGATCTATTCGCTTGTCAAAACATCAACATCACAAATTCATTGCATTGCCTTACAAATGACCTCCTCTTAGCCCTGCTTTCTGTAGTTTAGAGTTTCATTCATTTGTCTTGTTGCAATCCTATTTCTGGTTTATATTTCCACTTCTGTTGAAGACATAAGGCCAAGTAGTATTGTAAAAAAAGACCATAACCTCATTCATAACTGTCACGACCTTTAATTCAGAAGCCATAGCTCCAGAACGGCTGCAGTTAATAGTCTTTTGAAGAAGTTTATTCGGTCTTTGACCAAAAATTCATACAGTAATGTTGATCAGGAAATCGAAAAGAGTAATGTGGAAAGTGAATTGGAAAATAAATTTTATCCTCTTTTTCTAGGAGGAAAAAAGAAATCTTATTATTATTTCAATTCAGCTGTGCTAAAGCATGCTACTTGCTCCAATTCTGCTCTGCAGTATTGTGCTTTTTTTTTTTTTTTTTTTTTTTTTTTTTACAGTACATGAAAGCAGTTATATTATGGAGTCTGGTGTCATGAGAGGATGCCATCTACTTGTATAACTGTCAGTAAAGAATAAGATGTAAGAAAATTGAACGGTAACAACAACAACAGTGCCAAGCTTATCAGGTGAAATATTCTGCTTTTCAAATATTTTAATTTCTGTAAATAAATTCTCCACATGAAGCTGCTGTACACTTGAATGCTTTTTCTTGGTCGTCACTAAAATCTGTTTCCCTAGAAAAAAGCCCAATTGACAGTCTCTACCCTGTTACCCTATGTCCATTTATGCTAAACAGATGTGAGCTATTTATTAAAGGGAGGCTATAAAAATATCATTCTGACTGTCTGTGTGTTTATGGACTCAAGTAGAACAGAATTTTCCTACTTCTTTGGAATCAGATCTGCACCTGCCTGATTACAAACCAAATAGATATCTTCTGTAGGCTAGAATAAACTCCAAATATTTAATCCTGGAGAATTTCAGAAAGTTGAGTATATGAAGGGCTTAAAAAGAAAAAGTGTAAAATTAAATTAAGAGCTCAAGTCTCCTTGTCTTCTCAAATTTCCTCTCAGTATTTAGAATTCTATTTACACCCAAGCCATCTCCACTGTCGAAGGAATGGCATCTGTCAAAGTCAGTGCCATCAATGTGATGTGCCAGTAAATCCTTTATATTTTTGCATCTTTGCCCACATATCAGGAATTGCTTTGACATGTTGAAACAAATGCCACCAAACCCTTTTTCACAAATTTTGGTTCTGCTCAAATTTTAGTATACTTCTGCTTCTTGCCTTTTCTATAGTAATACATTAAAATCATCATCACCTCCGCAGTGTTAGATTATCCAACTTCTGTAAGCTAATATGGTGCATCTTGTTCACAGTGGCTGCAGGTTCTCTTATTTGTCTGTATATTGACTCCCTAATTATTTAAATGCGCTTGCATAGTTGAACTTCTCAGAGAGAATCAGTGATAATGTCAAATGCTTCAGAATCACCTGTTTTAGCAAGAAAGCTGCCTTCTCATAGCCTCACTGTATGCTGGGACTTGCTTCTTACAGTAAAAAAGTGTAGCTTGGTGTAGAGCTGTTGCCCCTATTTCCAGAGAATTGATTTGAGGATTTTAACAGCTCCTTTCTTGCTCCTGGTTCACCTTGTCAAGCTGCTTAACTCCACAGGAATATGGAGCCTCTTATCATCTCTAAGCTCCAAGGATTCAGACAAAGACCTGCTTCTCGCTTCACACCAGGCCACGTAACGTAGCAACCCTTCCAGCTGGCTCCCACCAGAGATGCTGAAAGTCACCGTTACCCTCGGATTCTGCCCTTTTATGGTTTCTTACAGGGCTCTAAAAGAAAAAAAAAAAAAAAATCAATCTCATTATTTTGTTGCTAAGTCCATAGTGTTCTAAATTGTACTGACTCTTTGGTCAGAGTTCAGTGCAACAAACTGTGTAGGGAATATTTTTTGACTCGGATAAAGTTTTGGGAGACATTATATATTGCTTGCAATTTTGAAACACAGCAAGTGCTATAAAATGTTCTTTTTCTGCAGCTGACCCAAAGCCTTGAAGAATAGTATAGAAAGCCTGTTGCATGTAAAACCATCTTGCCTTTTCTTGATGAACTTGAAAATACATTTGTAGGGGTTTCTTGGTTGTCATTTTCCCCTGTATTTGATAACCCATTGTCTATCTTGACCAATTCTTCATTTTCAAGAAGGAGCTGGTAGAGTCACAAAATGCTGCTTCTGTCATTAAACATAATTGCTTTGTATAAATATAATCCATATGAATAAAAGGCTGAATATAGTAAAAAGTTTAATATATATTAAAATATTTACAAAATACATCAGTCCGTTGGGTTATGCAAGCTGTTTTTAATCATTGCAATGTCTCTGTAAAAATATTTTAGCTTTTTAATGTACAGTAAGTTGAACTGTAAATGAACTAAAAATGAATATAGAAATGTAAAATATATTTGGAATGTTTGTCTTTCAACAAAATTTAGAAGTGTTGGAGTTTGCTAACATTAGTAAGCATTTAAATGTAGGCCACTTCTCTCTTAAGAAGGAAAAAACAAAATAAGTTCCTCAGCAAGGACACATTTTGAACCCAGAAAGTTTGTGTTTATATATGAGTATATATAAAATTAACAGTCTGAAGCATTGTTGGCAGGTGTTGGGGGTTAACCCCAGCCAGCAGCTAAGCTTCCATCAGCTGGTTGCTCACTCATCCCGGTGAAACTGGGGAGGGATTCAGAAGGGCAAAAGTGAGAAAAACTCACTGCTTCAGTTTAAGATCGTTTAATTGAAAAAGCAAAGCTGCACACACAGAAGCAAAGCAAAATAAGGAATTAATTTGCTGCTTCCCTTTGGCAGGCAGGAGTTTGGCCATCTCTAGGAACGCCAGGCTTCATCGCATGCAGCAGTTACCTAGGACAACAAATACCATCATGCTGAACATCCATCTCACTTCCTCTCTCTTTCCCCCAGGTTTGATTTCGGAGTGTGACATCATATGGTCCAGAATGTCCCTTTGGTCAGTTGGGGACAGCTCTTCCAGATGTGTCCCCTCCCAAGTTATTTTGCATCCACAGCCCATTCGCTGGTAGGGAAGCCTGAGAAACAGAAAAGGCCTTGACTCTAAGTGCTGCTCATCAGTAAATAAAACATCCCTGAATTATCAGCTCTGTTTTGGTCACAAGTCCAATATACAGCATCATAGAGGCTGCTATGAAAAAAAAAATTAAAAACAGGTTACACTGGATCTTAAAGAGCTTCCCACAAATTGCAGAATACTTCTGATTCAGTTTTCGCTACCCATTTAACGACTTGCAATATGTGGACTAACACTACTGTATTCCTTAATTCATGCTGTGAACCTGGGCTGATTTTGAAGTAATGTATTTCTGTTCAAAAGAAATATTCTTGCTAAAAAAAAACCCAACCAAAACATCTTACTAATTAATGTATTATTGTAGTACTCTTGTTCCCTTCACCTTCCTTCTCTGTAGGCTTTTCCATGTGCATGAGCATAACTGTCTACTCTGAGGTTAAGTCTCTTTAGTTCTAAAAATACCCCAACCCTTGCCATAATAGTAGTATTTCTCTCTTCAACCCAAGAGAGAAAACGGCTCTAGTATGCATCATTAGTCCTAACTAATAGCCATATAGTTTGGTTAAGCATTTTATGATGTTGAATCCCAAAATACTTCTCCTAAATACAACTGCAGTTTGAAAGGTTACAGCTCGGAAACAGTTCACAAGTTGTATTTTTCAGGTTAAAATGCATTTTACCAGACATGGAAATTTTTGGAATTAATTGTGTGAACAAAACGTGTTTTCAAAATTAACTGGTGACTTTAGATGCTATAGGTTTTTAATGCTTGACTTGATACATTTTAGTTTGATTTTGTCAGTGGATGAACAGCACTATTTTAAGTATCCTGGAAGTTGTTTGCATGCGAACAGGAAAGCACGTGTATCGCTAACCAGTTTTCAAGATCTCAGAGTCTACCAGTTCATCTACATTTCAGTCAAGTAAAGAAGTTGATTTCTACTGCCAAAGAAATCTCAAATACTGTATTTAGCTGTTAATGTCAGAGGCTACTCTAGTACATGTGAAGTCAGCAAAGTGAGTAATGATTCATTAGGAATTAATAAATTTCCCCAAAGACTTTTCAGGACTTCTACTGTGAAATTCCTCCGTACCCCACAGGAGCTACATGACTTAATCCCTGTGACCTGCACGTCATAAGCAACCTTTTTGGAAAGTAAGCAGTTTAGATGGAGACATACATTGTTACAAGATATTGTACGGTGTTGCAGAACTCCAATTAAAAATCATTCTTGGAATGACAATTTTATTGAGAGATTTAAACTGGAAACTCAGAATCAAAATAAGCTACATTGGTAGTGATTGGCCTGGTGCGGATTTTTGTTCCAAATATTGAAAACGTTATGGTATTATCCATGACAAGGTTGAAAGAGGAATGTGATGAGCTGGGTTTCGCCGTGGCTCACTCAGTCTACTCATTCCTTTTAGCAAATGAGTATATTTCAGAAATACGTCATGAAAGTTTCCAGCAGACCTAAAAATACTGTGATTGAGGACAAATATGATAGGGAAGGAGTAAGGTGTCTTTGAGTTCTAAATATATACACAGTAATTCATTTACAAATGTAGTTCAGGAAGCAGAAAGGAACAGACGGTGTGCTAAGAAGGTAAGTCCTTTCTGCTCTGCAGAAATGCAGTAAAAATCAGCTGTTTCTAAGGTGCATTATCAAATGGGTTCTTCATCCATCTCAACAAAATATAGAATATTTGTTTATTCATTCTTTTTTTTTGGTGTGTTCTATCATTCCAGTTCCATATGGAATCTTTATTTATTTATATATTTTATCCTCTACAGAAATACTTTTTGCTGTAAAGAGTGGTGCTTTTAAATGAAAATACTTGACTTTTAATACAAAGAAATAGGTATTTGTTTTACAGGCTTGCATAGCTAGATCTCCGATCAATTATATAATATCTTTTTAATCATCTACCATACATACATAAAGAAGAGTATTTCTTGCTTGGAACCATACTTGCTTCTACGGCTATTTACTTGAGTAGCAAATACATTGACCTTGTTTATGACTACATGAGGAACCGGAGTATTTTACTCTCAGATAGCAGATGAAAACTATGTGACGCTGAAATTATTTATTTCATATAAATGACCGAAGCAAGATCATTAACCTTATTCTAGCACTGTGACCATACCTTCTTTTCCAAGCTCTTCTCTTTTAATCACACCATTGATCATTCATCATCTTTCATACCATATTCAAAAATTTTGTCCTTGCCATGAGGGATATGAGCAGTTTCTACATTCTGTCCTTTAAAACATGCATTTGTAAGGTACTGGGAAGTTTGAGTAGAATGCACATATTGCAGTTTTCTGTCATTATTTATGTGCATCCGTGTTTATGATTTAATCGTCAGATGCTTACACAAGCCATGACTCTTCAGGTATATATATTTCTGTGTATATCATCTACTGCATGGGTACAAACTAGCATTTAGCTAGACCTAAATCTGGTGTTTGCTTAGCTGTGGTAGCGGTGAACTGTAGATGCGCCACTGCAATTGATTCTGAATAAGTGTAGTTGCTCTCTCAGAAGAGGAAAGGCGCTCTGTTGCAGAAAGCCACCACCTTCAATAATGAGAGTCTTCTCATTGACTCTAATGGGCATTAATCAGGCCTGGTGCCAGTGACTGTTTCTGTGCATATTTATATTTAAGCAGTAAACACCGGAAGCATTCATTAAGATTAATGGTAAAAGTGACTGACTGCTCAGTAGCAAAACCATACAAATAGTAAATTAAGTCAAGCATTAATCAAAATTGTAAAATAGCCTGCTGAATCCTTTTAGAAACAACACACCCACAACCTTCCCCCAAACCCTTGTCAAGTGAATGGTTTTTACAGCCTATCTGGAAGGTCATCAAGTCCTGGGCTATTTCAGGAGCAAGTTCCAGATGGTCTCTAACATGCTGAATAATGTATGTCTAAGTGTGAGTAGGGAGAGTGGGGCTCGAAGGAACTATTATATGGCTAGGAGTAAAGCCATGCTTTTTACATTAATATAGGACAAGCTAGGTGTAATGAAAAAAGCTCTTGCATCCTTTGTTTTAGGTAGCAAAAATATTTTTTTGAGAATCCTTACTGATAATAGCAAGTTCATATTTTACTTAACAATCTACAATACAAAACCTTTAGCATTTAATTTGAAGGTGTTAGTCTTGTTTATGGGAGCAGTAGTATTGTGCTTTGTGGTATTACTAGCTTGATGTACCATGAGCAGTAATCTTCTAGCTTGTAATTCTTACAGTGCTATAACGTGAAAATCTAAGAGCTGTAATAAATAATGAAGCAGAATATTTTATCTAATAAAGCAGAAAACCTAAGGGGGTCTACAGGAAAGATGGGGAGAGACTCTATCAGGGAGCGTAAGTGATAGGGCGAGAGACAACAGTTTCAAACTGAAGGAGGGTAGATTTAGAGTAGACATTAGGAAGAAATTCTTTATTGTGAGGGTGACAAGACACTTGAACAGATTGCTGGAGAGGCTGTGGATGCTCCATCCCTGGAAGTGTTCAAGGTCAGATTGGACAGGGCTCTGAGCAACCTGGTCTAGTGGGAGGTGTCCCTGCCCATGGCAGGGGTTTTGGAACTGGATGATCTTTAAGGTCCCTTCAAGTCCAACCCATTCTATGATAATTATACTGAAGATAATGGTATAGTGCAAAAATATATGTTTAAAACTGTTTTTGCATTAATTTATTTTAAATGTACTGGACAGAAAGGCAGTGAATGCTTTTTGAGCGTAATATGTAGAACTGTGACTATCTGTATTCCTCAGTGTACATCACTGCCTTGAAAGAGTTTGCTCTTAGGCTGCCTGTCTGCCTACATTATGTGTAATAAGGAAAAGCACTGACCAGATAGTAAGCTGAGAACAAAAGTAGATGACCTGAGGCAGTTTGCTTAGGTCAGAGGTGAAAATGGGGTTTATTAACCAATGGTCCTTGACATGAGAGCTCCTGGCCCTAATGTTGCATTCTGACCAACACTATGAAGAAAGATACGTAGTAAATATACTGTTGTTGCCTTGATTTCTGCATGCAGGAAGATAGAGATGGCACTGTATTGACACCAGATATAAAATAAAAAAGAAACAAAACTAAATACTCTACAATAATGTTAAATATTAATAATGATGCTAATTGTGTCGCAGAGTGGAAAGCTTCTTTTCTTAATGCTATCTTTTGAGTTCCTTTATGGCCATAGCTCAAAATCCACATTACTGGTGAAATTCTTCATGTTTAAAGAGACCAAGGATACAGAAGAAATTGCACATAGATAAATCAGTGCATTGTTTTTGTCCTGAGGTAATAATATTTCAAAGTACTTTCATTCTGATGGTTTTCAGAATAACTATTTGAAGTGAATTGTTAGCCTTGGACATATTCCTGGAGGAGAGAGTGACGTACATGTCACAAAAGAAATCATTGTTATAGGCACAGCTAGTGACAGTGCTCGGTTTCAACAAACAAGTAAGTTGACATAAAGCCTACCATGCAATTACTGGCATAAAGAAATCTCTAAAACAAGATTGAAGGCATGCCCTATGGCACCTCAAGTTTGAATAATAGAGGAATGGTAAAAAAATAGACAGTATCAGCAATGCAGTAAGGGTAGAAATTAGTTTCTAATTCTCATCATGTGCCTATTCAGTGGACTAACAAGAAAGTTATATTTCCAATGCAATTGATGTTCAGTAATTAATTTTTTTTCTAATGTATTGTACATAATTAAAAATGTTTCTGATTTGACACTGTGACTATTAAGATACTTCAGATTTCTGAACTGTCCATTAGAGTTGTCTTCTCCAGATCTGTCACTGTTCATAAGCTCCAAAGTGTATTGATATCGTTCAGCCAATCAACTTATGCGAAAGAATACACAAACCCATTCGCAGCAAAAAATTGTATTCTGAGCAGTTTGGATCACTAAAGTCAAAAGGCTGTTGACCAAATGTAATCCAGAAGACAACAGAAGACCAAAACAAAAATTCTTGTCAAACAGCTGCTGCCACTAGAGCATATAGTAGTGCTCAGGCCTGGCTTTGGCTGGACACTGTTTTGAAATGCACTTTCTGGTGACTGAAGAAAATCAGGTGTGCGAACTGTGCAAGATCATGTCCTTCAAAGAGAAATCTAACGAAAGAATAAGGAAATTATGAGTTTCCTACTGCTGGCTAGCTACACGTATTCATAGGGGAATGTGTATTGGTCCTTCAGGTGATTTTGCTATAGTTTCCTGCCTGCAGTGAATGCTTTTCCTCAGCATTTAAAGTTTCTGCTGTTTAAAGTTTCTGGTGGTTTTGTTAAACTTTAAATGCATGTATATAAGGGATGAGATGAAGATGATACATTTAGGAAAAGAATCTGCATTTGATATGTTTCCTGGTTTTCATATGGATAATTTTCATCTTTTTCTATTCTGAGGCTTAATTTCTAGCGAACAAATGTTTTATTCTTCTGAATCATGTATGTGAACAGGCACCTTAAATCTAAATGTCCAATTTCTCTATGCATTTCTACTTGTATGGAATATTTATGTACTGCACATAGAAGCTTATCTCTGACTTGTGAGGATCTAAAAGAAATGGAACTATTTCACATGTAAAATATAGTACAGTTTGATAACCACTTTTAGGATGAAAAAAAAAAAAGAGTTTAGGTGATTATTATAAAAAGTGTATTAAGGTGAACAATGGAAATTAAAGTCTATGTAAGGTAATAGATGACCTGACCCTTGTTTGAGCTCCATTGGCATTTTGCTCTTAAATTTGGCAACATCAAACTTCATAGACTTTAATGATCTGTGTTTTATATGAAAATCTTTAAAAGGTGTACTGCTTTTGACTTCAGATTTCCTAACATAGCTCACCTTGGGGTGGAGAATGTGGCTCCTGTACCTTTAAAATTCTATAAGCACTTGAACAAGAAATCTTTTTTTAAATAAAAACAAGCTCAAAGATCCATTTTAAGTCAGCATCCCCTCACAAGACTACTCCCTGACACTGCACAAGAGAATTGTGATGGATTAACTGAGTGCATAACAGATATTGTTTTAGTGCATTAGCCCTGATTTCCTGTTCGGGGTGATTGATTGAGCCTCAGTCAAGACAGTGTCCACAGCAAATATTAAGCAAACTTACCCAGACACAATCAATCACTCTTATCAAAGGATCACCACATTTGGACCAACATAAATGCTAAAGCACTACCTGCTTTGCACTGCGTTCATCCAGTTGGAATTATTTCTCTTGAAAGCACGGGAAAAACAGATTGCCTTTGCAAAACTATTGTTTGCATCAGTGTATTTCTTCAGGCTGCTCAGCTGTAATGTGTAGAGGTGTAATTTACTTATATTACCACATGTTTGTTAGTTTAAAAAAATGTAGGTTTCAGGCAAGATGTGATGAAGGCAACATAAGGTAATTTGAATATTTAGAGAATAACCTGACAGTAAGAAAGGTCATTTGTCTATAAAAACTGACCTTGGTGGTTCCAGCCCCCATCGATTACTGCTAGTAACAATGCTTTTTCTCTGAGGGCTGCATTTCTAAAGAGTTTTGTTGTATTTTGCTGTTAGTTTACTTAGTTTATTTACAATTATTTAAGCGCCTGTAAGTATTATTTAGGCATAGTCAAAATGTCTTATATATAGCAGGCAAATGTGATTTTACCATTTCAAGGGTATGCAAGATTGTTTCTCTTTATAAGTGATGTGGTTGAGATTTGTGATGCTCAGTGTTAGAGCAGGCTGGTGTTAGTTGTTAGTGGCTCCCTGTTCAGATAGGTCTCTGCAAACCCTAATAACAAACTGAAACAAGCACAGGGCTTTTTGAGTTCTGCCTTAGCTGGTGAAGTTTCAGACTCTCAGAACACTTAGTAGGATCCTATTTAATCACCAGAAGTAAAACAAAATATTTTTTTTTATATAGATAGGAATGAAAGGACCTGCCAAACTGGGCTAAAACAGAGAGTGAAGAATAATGTTCCTACACTAAAGGAAAGAAGTGAAGTAGCAACATTTCATGACTAAACATTGCTTTTTCATAAAAGCTAAGACATTACTTACAAAAAAGTCTTAACATCCCCCAGCCTCTAATATCTCTGGTAATCCTAGTTAGAGGGAATTTTATCACATAAGCAGAGTAAGCCAATTTCTTACAGTTCAGGCAATAACACAAATGCTTGTCCACTTTATATCCAAGAGAGCATCTGCAAAAGACTTTAATTGCTTCAGAGCATGCAGTGGGAATGTCTTCAAATGAATTTACATTGCAGGCTTGGTCAACTAAAATGCTTTTAATTGTTCATTGGCAGCCATTCAACCCACATTTTACACTCTGATTGTAGTGCATAGCTGCTTTGGTGTGTGCATGTTAATAATACGTAGACATATCCAGTCAAAAAACATTATCTAAATGTATGTGACACCGTCTATCAGAGTTTAAAAAGAACCTACAGCCATAGAAAATATATTATACATTTAAGATCTACCTAGTAAGCAAATAGTTTCCCTTTCCTATGTTTTCGTTTTCTTCCTTCACCTGTAAAATGAAAGAGAAATGAGGGAAGTGGAACAGCCACAAATGCAGTGCTCCCCATCTACCTCCCTTTTCTACCTCCTCCCCACAGACATGCTTCCAGCTTTCTCCAGACCTGTGGACAGTTGTTCATAAAAGGACATATAATGTCTCCTTCTGCAGTCCTTTCTCAGAGAAGGTCTTTCCCTTTTTGTTAGTAGTAGGAGACTTTATCTAGGAGGAAGCAGAAGCAATAGAAAGTGTCTGTACACACATGAAATATCTCACTGGCCGTCTCCGGACATTTTTGCTTTCCATCAGGTAAGTTCCAGAGAATCAAGCATGAAGAGTTTGTAGCAAAAGTGTATGTTTTGACGTATTGTGCAATTTTGACTCATCATAACTGTACAGTCCTTTACCTCTAGGCCACTTTACTTTTTTTGCACTAGACCTTTTTTACAATAAATCTGATGAAGGTCTTTAGGCGTATGAAGTATGAGTGAAAGCTGCTTTTTCTTATGCCTTACCATTTGACAAATTCAGGCTAGCAGTGGAAGTTGCCTTTTTGCACTACTGATTCCGTTGCAGCAACACATAGTAGATGAGTTGTGTGATAAAATAAATTTGTTATTAACCTCACTGAGGTCATTTAAGTTCCTCAGTAATTTTTTCCTCCATTATATGCTATCCATGTGTATTGGACTTATGTGTCAAGGTTTTAGTAGGAGGTTGCTGTGGGAATGGCTTTTGTGATAAGGGATCAGGAGCTGCTCCCTTGTCAAGCAGAGACAGTTTCAAATGGTCTTAAAATGGACCCACCGCTGCCCGGAGCTGAGCCCATCAGTGATGCTGGTGGCACCCCTGTGATAACCTATTTAAGAACAGGTAAAAAGCACTACATAAACTGTTTACTGTAGTGGTTTGTCTGTCTGTGCTTGTATAACCTGTATACTGAGATTATGCACATTGTAGTACCTGTGCAGGTATATAGTTTCTTAAAAATAGACAAGCACCGAATTATACCCTCAATAAAAAGAACAGACTTCAGAGTAATCATAATAAAATCTGTGAGAATGCACATACCTGTGATGGCTGCACCTTGGGTCCTGCATTGTGTTACAGCTTGGTTAGTATATTTTTTTGGCACTGTTTATAGTAGTCCTGGATGAAGTCATTCTGGACAACATCTCAGCTGTACAAGCTTCCTATATATACAAAGAGGGTTTCTTAAACCATTTTTAACTGAGATGTTTTAGAAATAACAAGAAATATGTGCTAATTTACTTAATAGATTAAACCAAGGTAAACCATTGGAGACTGTATATTCTTTCAAGGAAATGTCCTCATCAGCTAGAGATTAAATTAGGTCATTTTGATAACCTGATTTGGCGAAAAAAATTGGTTTGATATTTGATAGTACCTCCCCTGGAGTTTTGGGTTAAAAATAGTGAAATTGTAAAAGAAAATCTCTAAAAGGGAGTTTGCATCTCAGTGGATGTTTTTCCTTTGAACAGAACTATTTTCATTTTACAATTGAAATACAGTATGCCTTTGAAGTTCCAACAGCTAAAGCTATTAAGTAAGAGTATCACATTTAATTTATTATATTACATTTTAAGTTCAGTCCATGCATTTTTAATTCTGTTTATGTCTTGAGAGCTTGCCTCTGGTGGAATAAAACCACCGAGAATCTAGAACAAGGATTAAAATTGAGGTCCTAATTCACCATTGCCCTGTGGTTCCTTTGTGTTTTCTTTAATTAAGTACAAAGGACAAATACAGTAAATGTAGGGACCCTCTGGAGAATACAGTTATTGGACAGGGTCAGAAAATGCTCAAATTCTGCCAGGCCCACCCAAGAGTCCCTTAATGTAAGAAATTTGTGCTCCATGGTGGCTAAAGATGGAAGGAATTATATTAGCTATATGCTAGGGCAAGGTAGGAGAAAAAATGGTCAAAAATAATGGTTCCATAGAGAATCTGTGTTCATGATATTAAAAAAAAAAAAAGTGAGAGAATTGATGGTGAAGGTCAGGTGTGTGCAAGTTAGCCTGCATCTGTGCTAACAGTGGTGAATTTCCGACTGTTCAGAAGTTTGTGAAATAAAAAAATGATATAGATGGGAAGAGGTGAGGTACTGGGGTACTGGGTGAAAAATCTTAGGCATCTGTCTCTTAAGAAGTCTTGTGAGCAGAAATATGGTCTGGTGAGTTGACTCCAGCCAGCAGCTCAAGTCCCACCTGTCTGCTTTCTCATTCACACATACACACACACAGTCCCCTCCCCAGTGGGATGGGGGAGAGAATCAGAAGGGCAAAAGTGAGAAAAACACATGACTTGAGATAAAGCCAGTTTAATAAGTGAAGTGGCACACGCAAGCAAAGCAAAACAAAGAATTAATTTGCAATTTCCCATTGACGGGCAGATGTTTGGCCATTTCCAGCAAAGCAGGGCTTCACCACTCGTAAAGCTTATTTGGAATGAGGGATACCATAACTCTGATCACCCCTCCTTTCTCTCTCCCTCTTCCCCTCCTGCTTTTATTGCAGAGCATGACATCAAATTGTATGGAACATTCCTTTGGTCAGTTGGGGTCAGTTGTCGTGGCTGTGTCTCCCTCCCAGCTTCTTGTGCGCTGGTGGGGCAGCCTGAGAAACAGAAAGGGCCTTGAGGCCATGTAAGTGTTGCTCAGTAGTAAATAAAACATCCCTCTCTTCAGCTTGGAGAAGAGGTGACTGAGGGGTGACCTCATTAATGTTTATAAATACATAAAGGGCGAATGTCGGGAGAATGGAGCCAGGCTCTTCTCTGTTATGTCCAATGATAGGTCAGGGGGCAACGGGTATAAGCTGGAGCATAAGAGGTTCCACAGAAACATAAGGAAAAACTTTTTTTGCTGTGAGAGTCACAGAGCTCTGGAACAGGCTGCCCAGAGAGGTTGTGGAGTCTCCTTCTCTGGAGTCATTTAAAACCTGCCTGGATGCGTTCCTATGTGACCTGCTCCAGGTGGTCCTGCTCTGGAAGGGAATTTGGACTAGATGATCTTTTGAGGTCCCTTCCAACAGTTACATTCTGTGAATTATCAACTCTGTTTTAGTCAGAGATACAACACACAGCACCATAAGGGCTGCTATGAACAAAATTAACAAAACTGCCCCAGCTCAGGGCACAAGGCACCCATCAGTGAAGCTGGTGGCACCTCTGGGAAAACATGTTTAGGAAAGGGCAAAACTCTGCCCGGGAAGTGAGGAGTGAGGAAAAAGGTGGAAAAAAGGAAAACCCTTTTTTCCTTGTTCTGAGGTTTTTTTCCTTTTTCCTGGGAAAAAGCCCAGCCTTGCAAGCATGCAGGTAAACAAACTCTCTGTCTTAATCTCAACCCATGAGCTTTTTCATCTTATTTTCTCCCTCTGTCTTGATGAGGAGGGGGAGTGTGCAGCTGAGTGGCCATCAGGCAGACACACAAAGTCAACCCATCACATCTAGGAACTACAGATATCTTCCTCTTGTGCCCACTACCTATGTACATGTGTGTTTTCATTGTTCTTTCACTTCTGACCTTACTATATAAATTTGAATTTTGCTTCCTTTAAATCGGGGGGGGGGGACAACTAATCTTAAGGTGCAATCAGAGCTCAGCTTTAGATCAATTTTACAAAGTTAAAACTTTGTAGGCTTTTTTATATTCAGTTATTTTCTTTGTTATTAATAGACTCATAATACTGTCAAAACAAAGGCTGAAAAAATGATGTCTGGTTTAATACTCACCTTTTTAAAGGACATAGCTTGTCTGAGTACAGGAGGAGGATTCGGGGCTGAATGTTAAAACTCACAAATTTAGCAAGGCCTACTGTATTTTTCAACACTAAAGACTGTTCTGTATCCCAGGAATTAAAAGAAAGGCTAGATCTTTGAGAAGAACCGCTGTCTGTCTTGTTCATCTTTTCATATATAAAGGTGGCATGATGAGATTGGTCTGGCTAATTGGAAGGGTTTTTTTTTTTATGGTGGGACTCCTATTTTCTTTTCTTGTGTGAGTCCTGCTAGGTAGGCTTGATTTTAAACTAAATTTTTGCTACTTAATGATAGGAGGACAGTACATGTGATGACTGTGTGGAAGAAAGCAAGGCTGTATCTCAGGAACAGTTTTCCGAGGAGAATCTAAAGCGTAATGCTATGTAATATGAGTCTGTGTACTGTGCTGCAGTGAATATCTGTCTTAGAAATACAGTGAATACTTCTCTCATGTGTTTTTGCTTTCACTTGTCTGTAAGTTTTCTTTTTATCATTGACTGGGGAAAGTACACGACATGATGAAATATTTTAAACTTTTCTGTGAAGATGGAAATGCTGTTTTTATTTCTTCCATCTTCCCAGGCATACTTCTGCACTCTTGAGGCTTTATTCCTTCTGGTTTTTTGTTTGTTCCTTCCTACTGGTCCTCTGTGAGCAGAGGGATGGGAACTTTTCTTCAGCTGTTTGTACTCACGTGTCACGCACTTCTTCGGACTTAGTTATTCCAGTCTCTCTCTCTTCCTCCGTTCTTGATGTTCTGACATTCAGATGAGTCACCAAGTGCGTTTCTTTTTTTTTGGGTTGTTAGATTGGTTTCATATGTGAAATCCATTTCAAATGCCTGTTCTGAATATACTTGTCTACCTTCAATTTGCTTGGCATATTGAACAGAATTCGATTAGCTGTGTTTAGAAAATGACTTATCTTCAGGCCTGCGACTCAGCTGGAAGTGTGATATGACTGGGGAATTTGTAGCTTGCAAGCTTCAATTGCTGGAACATACTGAGTCATCAAATACATCTTCCTTTGTTAGATGCAAAGCAAGTTTCACCTTAGGTATTTAATTACAGTGTGCAGCATTAGTTGGGTACTGCGGGGGTGTTAATGTCAGCTGAGTCTACAGAGTAATAGCTGAACAGCCTTGTTTTATCGAACAGACTAGATCTAGGTTCAAAACCCTAAAGTGTAACTTGTGTTTGAAAGTAGTGTGATACGGCATGAAATTCCCATCAGAAAATGCATATTTGACAGAGGTTTATATTCCAACTTTTGTTCCTAAATCTGAGATTTGTCTAGAAGCAGCTTCCTTCAAACTGGTTATAAAAACTTGACTTCTGTGTTATATTATGTGATTATATTAGTATATCCTCTTGACTGTGTAAAGTTATAAGAAGTTATTCTCACTGTTGTTTTAGGCTCCTGTCCATTTTTTGAAAACTGCTTGTTCTTGTGTGCTGAAAGATAGAATAATCAGCATGTTTACAAGCATTTCTAGTATACTTTGGTAATAGAAAACAAGTAAAAATAATTTAGTACTATAAAAAGAGGTATATATTATGACAGTGGCTATGATCAAATATCTGATAAGAGCAGATGGATATTATAGCAGATGGATTTTCTTGACTATCGGGGTGGGAATGCAGTTCTACTGATATTTACATTTCCCTCTTCTTCCCTATCAGCTAGTAATGATATACGATTTCTAGATGAAAATAGTCAGCAAAACATTTATTCCAGTTTCAATCAGCAAAGTTGTATATAATTTTAAAACTATATATAGAGAGAACAGGAATAATCCTAAAATTGTGTGTGTACAATGAGAAGATTCTTTAGTTCATTCAGTAATTGCCCATGAAGGCAAATTAAAGTAACTTAGATGCTATTTTTTTCCTATTTATTTATTTATCATACAGTATAATTTTATCTAAAGATGCTAAGCTATATTCTTTGCTTTGCTACTCTCATATGGGTGTGTTACTAGCAAGTCAGGATACAACATGCAATCTATTTACTGTTAACTTTTATGGAATTTGTGCCGGTGCTGACTTTGAGGAATTCATCATTAAAGCACCTTATCCTTAAAACATACTGTTAAAGCAACATTTCTGATGATGTACTACTGTGATACATCATCAGCACCAGGCTCTTTGCTGCTGCATTCCTCGGAGCATAATATTGCAAAAGAAGAATAAAAAAGGAAAAATAGGGCAAACGTGATGTTAACTTTGAAACATTAACGTACTGAATACGTTGTGGTTCCTCTTTATTGACTCAGGTCCTCAGTCTCTCCTCTGTGTAGTACCAAGATACTGTCAGAAAATTCATATGATTGTGAGGAAAGAATTGTATCATCAGTTATCTTACCTGTTTTAGGATATAATCTTACTAATATTTGTAAATAATTGCTTGCTCTTGCAAATATTTTCTTAAAATGTAAGTACAATTCCAACAAAAAGCCTGTAGGAAAACACATCCCAAATTTGGCAAAGTTCAGGCGTAGGTTTTATAGCCAAGGCCTTTCTTAATCAGAGCTTGAAACCTGTCAAAGCAAAGGGGCCATAAAATCAATTCTAAGTAATCTTGGAAATGAGATAAAAGTCCATTAATCTCATCAATATAAGCATGAAACTTTCTGCTGCACTTCATGCCTATACATTTGTAAGCGATTTATCATCAGAAATGGGACAGAAGCCATAGGATGATTACTGTAGGGTGACTTCCTCAGACTTCCACTGCAGGCTTTTTTTCAATTTAATTTTTGGGGTTTTTTAAATTTTTTTTTTTTGTCTTCTCCTCGTCAGTGAAAATCATTCATTTGTGGAATGATGCCAACCAAAACTTGTTACTGGTTCCACATTAAATGAGAATTAGTGGCACACTTATAATGTGCAACTCGTAAATCAGTGTTGTAAGTTAAGTGGCAAGTATTAAAGAAAGCAGTGCTGTGGTCTGCATGCTACGGTTCAAAGTGCAGCCTGTTACTGGTCAAACAACTTTAGAACTACTAGAAATATATGTTGTTACTTCAATGTGATTGTGCCCTCACTTCACTCTGCTTTAATCCCTGTACATAGAAACCACTAGATCATACTCAGAAATTGTTTCTTTAAAAAAGAAGCAAATCTTCCTTTTGAAGGTTCCATTTATTAGCATATAGCTCAAGAAGATGGCTCCTTCTCTCACCTAGTCTCTCAGTATCAGGCTCTTGCTCTCCTAGTAGCCCAGATTGCCTGGGCTAGCTAGCTAGATGAATCAAAACATCTATAGATGTTATTTATAGATAACATGAGTTCTGTTGTCTACCATTTCTAGGAACTGTCAAAGAGAGTGGAGGCTCTTAGAGATAACAGCTTTATTTTTTGGCTTCCCACCCCTTTGAGAACTTCTCTATATGTAGAAAAGTGCAGTTACTGTTACAGAAACGGAATCTACGTGGCCTAAAGAGATGACTGAGGATCTTTCCTTGCTCCTCCTTTTCCTGTGTTATCCAATTCTGTTCTTCGTTTCAGTTATAGTTTCCCACATTTGAACCATCAGAATGGGATCACAGCATTGAAGATGGAGGCCAAGAAGAACAGCTTCATATTGTAAAAATTCTTTCCAGGTAACCTACTGTAACAGTCTTGATTCACTGAAATAAATGGCAAAATTTCCTTGTGAGTCTTGCAAGACAAGTATTACTGTAAGTGTCACAAGCTTCATTTTATGGATCTGAGCAGCAGAAGATAATGAGACCTGAGTACCAGAAGTATATTTGCCAGTATGGTGGGTCTTTCATTTTTGATGAACAACTTCTATTTTCCTCAAATTTATTAATTACTTAAAAGGCTGATCTGAATAAATCTGTTTAATCATGCTTGCCATCTATACTGTACACTAGAGAATCCCTGTCTGTAATACTCGGAAATTGTAGTTAGTTTTGCTTATATTCAAAGGTAATAGGTTATCTGAAACTTCTTAAAATTGCTTTTTGTTTTGTTTTGGGGGATACACTATAATAGTATGAACTAATTTAATTTGAAAGCTTGAATGAAAATTCCAAATTTCAGAGCCTATCAAAGGCATTCGTTTCTTGATGGAAAATACTGAAGGTATGAAAACAAGGAAATCTGTCTGGCTTGTAATCGTAAGTTCTCC
Organism: Todiramphus chloris collaris; assembly: GCA_025345505.1. Lineage (NCBI taxonomy): Eukaryota > Metazoa > Chordata > Aves > Coraciiformes > Alcedinidae > Todiramphus > Todiramphus chloris. Next base: position 4,732,329 of record JANVCC010000039.1, on the reverse strand, counting down.
TTTGGTACCAATCATTTCTGGTTATTTTTTTCAGAATAAAATGAAAGGCACTTTATCTTCTGATTGAAAAACTAAGTATAGGTACTGAAATTGTTACTTTATAATGACTTAAACCAGCTAATGATGTAAATACTGCTTCACAATTTTCTCATGAAAATCCACTATGTTGATTATTTGATTTTTGTTCTAGACTAAATGTCATAGTCTATGATACTTACTTTTTCTACAGAAGATCTGTTTTGACCCATACCGTATTTTTAAATGGTGAAAGAACTTGGAAACTTACTGAGGATTTTTCCTTCTAAGGAAATAAAAAAGTGTTACTTCCTGAAGTTGAAAGTGTGCCACATCACCTGTACTAGTGATACATCACCTACTAAGGTTGCATAGCTAAACTACCTTGGAATGATTAGGGGAGGAATACAGTGATACAATTTCTCTATAACATAAAAACGTTACCTTTCTTAACACCTTTGGAAGTATCTAAGAGGACAGATGTTAACTGAAACAGAAATATGCTTGCGGGTTATTTCAGCATAATATAGGAGCCACTAGCTTCATGTATATTCTCTTTCATTATATTTTCTACTGACATTCGCAATAGATTGTTTTTTAAAGCAATACTAATGAAATAGGACCTACTTGCCTTCTTTCAGTACGAATATGCTATGAACTCAATCCATAAAGCACGTGCACATCCAAATTTATGCATGCTATTTTAGTTATTTTGTTACTAAGGCTGAAGTTACTGCAATGTCATCAAAATAGGGTGTGATCACAATGTCTTTGTCCCTCTCTGTATAAAACACTTTTTTGGATAGTACGCTGTTAAAACTGTTCTGGTGCTTTGGTTTTATTGTAAATGTTACCTAACTGAGAATGCAGTAAATATGAAATTATAATTTAAGTATCATTTGATGTTATTTTTTTTCTTCTTCTCTCAAATGATAATCCTAAATTTAAATGTAGCCTGTACCAGTTCCTACAGTCTGCTGGGCGTGCATGCACCGATTTCAGAATTTTGTGTTCAAGGCTCATGGATTGTCATATAAAAGAAAAGTGGCATTTATGTAGGTAGTCATTTCAAAATTGGAAGCAATTTTTATTTTACCTACTTTACATGTTTCTCATTTGAGTGATTATTAAAAGCAGCACAACGCTCTAGATGGAAGCAGTAGTGTGTATTTACTCTTAGAGATTTTCAAACCCGTGTGTTATGGTGCTGTAAAACAGAAGCCATTCTAGGGAATGACCTGGTGTTCCAGGTAATGCAGAAGTGTGCAGTATCAGACTTGTAACTGGAAAACACTGCTCATTGTCATGGCTCGTTCTTCTCCAAACTCTTGCCTCAGCTTCATATAATTTTTACCTCTATGAAAATCTAGCAGTTGCACGTATATGTGCTCTTCTCACCCAGAACACTAAAAAAATGTATATGCCTGTAGTCACTGGGTAAATTGCAAGCCTACCTTTAGATCAGAAGCACTTGCATTACAGCAAGTATTCCATGATGCTACATAATTTCAGGCTTAATTAGTTCATCAAACCTTTCTCTCTTTGGCGGAGAGAAATGAGTGGGTAAGTGATGTGTACTGAAGCTGTCTTAGTTTGCAGTGAAGACCTAACTGAGGTGACTCTTTTGTCATTGATTATTGGGGAGGTTTTCTCCAGCTGGATGCCTTCTGCCTGGTCGCCGTAAATTAGTTTTGTGTCACTGCCTGTAACAACCAAAACACTCTGATAGTCTTTAAATGATGGTTTCTATGACCTGGGACAAGATCTAGCCTTATTTTTCTGCTCTGTTACTTTCAAACAATAGTCTTTCTATTATTAACATGCTGTAGTAAAAAAATTTAAAATTTCCTTAAAATTTGTAGGGGTTTTATTCGTTGCAGCTGATGAATGAAAACTTTACCAGAGTTGTAAACTACTAATGAGCAGATGTAGGTATATGCATTTTAGTAATGTGATCTTTGTATTATTATTTTACAACAGTTTACTGTTTCATGTTTTTTTCAGAACTCTTCTGGACAGCTGTATAAATAAGATAGGATTCTCTGCCAGTATGATGCGGTTATAAAAATACAAACTGACTGTAAGGGCACAGTCATGGCTTTAGGTCTACTCTATCAGGTACAGCAGGCAGAATCTTCTCTGATTTTAAGTCAGATTTCCTGAAGCAGAGAAGGTGGTGCACCTTAGGAATGAACATCTCTGTTATAACTGAGCATTTCTCATCTGATTTTCAGGTAAAGATGAAAATTTGAAACTGTTCAATAGTACCTTTTAGTACTTGTTGCCAGTTTGTAGTGTTGCCAATATCCAACTGTGTAGTCCATTGCTTTCTAAAGAAAAGCTTTCTAAAAAGTAAATACGCAAATTCAATTTTACACATAATTGCACTTTTGATTAAGAACAGCAAATTCCTCTTTTTCATTGCTGTCTAAGTCTCTGATGGGGTTTCTTGTTTGTTAATTTGACGCATTGAAGGTAGGTTTCCATCTACTGCTGTAGAAAGGATAGGAAAAAAACCCAAACAGGTTCCAGCCAGCTCCAGCAGCCCCACCGCAGGACAGAGCTGAGCCTGTCAGCCAGGCTGGTGGTGCTGTGAAAAGAATGAGGCTTATCTTGGTGGAGCCCTGGTAGCCATTAGAGAACAAATTGCACGTGTTCCTTGAATTATCTTCTTCCTCAAAGGTTTGTAAGGTAGACTGCATGCTCCTTCAGCTCCAAGACTGTTAGTAACCCACTTCAGGTGGTTTCACGGTACTTCTGAGGCTTGTTTGGAAAAGTTTCTGAAAAGAAAATTATCCTTATAGTAATGGTCATCATGACATTCATGAGGTTTAAATAATTTAACATTGTAGAAATGAATGGTATCTACTAAAAATAATAAAAAATTAGTTAATACATTATTCACATTAAAGTTTCTCATTTATTTAGTCTTCTGCTACTGTGATCCTTCTGTTAAAAACCTTGGAATAGTTTGATCAAAAATGGAATGCAAAGGGGACTTGTGAGTGGATTACTAGAGTATGATGTCTTGACACATGGCTTCTCATATCCTCTTTCACAAACTTTTCATCACCTCTTGATCTTCTGACACTTCACAGAAGGTGAAGAATGCTCGGTGAAAATACATAAATCATGAGACCTCTACAAAACTTCCTGTCCCCTTTGCTACTCAGGAGTGCTAAACTGATGGAACTTATACTCTTGGCACTCAATTCATAAGAGGTTGTCCAGTGAAAAGAAAGATGTAAAGTAGCATAGAACAGAAGGAAAGAAAGCTACTGCTATGAAACAGAGAAATGAGGAAACATGTAGATAAATGAAGGGTAGGAAGAAATGAAGAATGAGTGCAATAATTTTATATTTAAGGCACTAAAAGATGAAAAGTCCAGAGAAGGGTAAGAGGGAGTGATTTTTGTCAGTGTTGTGGAAGAATTACATCTCACTAGAGAACTTGCATAGATTTTTAATTCTAATGGATAAAGGCTAATTGTTATGGAATTCATTTTACTTTGTCAGTGTGCAGTCAAATACATCTTTCAAACACAGATTTAGTATCCTGACTGAGTACAGAATCAGCACAGAATACTCTACAAAACACAGCTAGCTTTACACAGTGAGCCATGGTCTGTTCAGCTGTGCATGGTTCTAGTCCACAGCAAGGTGAAGGAGGGCCTGCATGCTGTGCTTTTGTGTTATACTTGTGGGACAGAAAGAAATGGCAAATCAGTGCAAAGATCTATTACTTATCTATAGCAAGTGACAGCAAAAAATCAACTGTGTGTGCTAAATGTAGTGGATGCTGCACAGATTGCAGTCATTTTCTATGAAGAATGACTTTGCCTTTTCATTTTATCTAGTTTGCACAATCTACATCACAAACGACCCCGGTGTGACCAGTTCACGAGCTGTTTTCCTAATGGGCTTCAGTGCTGTGTTGGGTTTATGTGGTTCTGGTAGCCATGGGGCTGCAGGGGTGGCATCTGTGAGGAGGAGTCATTAGAAAAACTTTTGGAGTCTGATTTGCTCTTTCCTATTCAATTTACTTAACCACTTATGCTGCTGTAAGGTTTAATAAAAGCTTGTGTAACACATGGATACATTGCCTTGGATTTCTTGTGTTTTTTGAAACCATTTTGGGGCACAGGGAAATAACTACGTTAGGCCTAGAGCAAGAAGAGGTCAGGTTTTGTACTACTAGTCTTCATAGCTGTGACAAGAAGCTTGAGAACACGGTTCTGAAATTTTCTGGTACTGATTTCCTGCATCTGTAGGAAGCAACAGTTCATAGATAGAGGAAATCTCCCAGTTTTTCTGTGAGTTAGCATGAGACTGAAAAATAGCTACTTATATGGCAGTATTAACTGGTCTGTTAATGAGCAATTCAGGGGAAAAATCTCACCAAAAATGTGTACTGCACCCCAAATCAATTTCCATGACTTTTTCCTTGTTTCCTACCTAATTAAATCAATGGTTCTGTCTCTGATCTGACACAATGAAGCTGACACAAACTCTCTAAATGCTGCAGAAACTGATGGTCCTTGCGCAAGGTCTTTGTTTTCATCACCACACAGTTCAGATGTGTTAACATTTGTTTTATGAACTGAACTAAATGTTTACACCATCATGCTCCTGTATTTACCAAATCCCTCTAATTGGAGGTTTCCTATTACTGTTGTAGAAGTACAGCCCAGTATTTTACAAAAAAGGAAAGAGAAATCACGTTAGAGATACCTACTTCTTGCCAGTGACAATTTTTATTATCTACCCATCAAGTTTGTTTTTGTAATTTTAATTGCGCTGAAAGATTTCAACTGTTTGGTGTATCAATACAATATAAATCCTAGTTGTATACAAATCTGGAATATTTTACTTAGGAAACCTAAGTTTCTGGATCACAGACCACCCCTTTCCAGGCCTGGGAAACACAGACGTGAAATGCTTCTCTTTCAAGAAAGCTGCCTTTTTAAAGACAGGTTCTTTTTTTTTGCTATACATACTCATAAAAAGCATTATCTTACTTTGCAGTTAGTCTTCCTGCAATCAAATAAAGGGCATGGATTAATTGGAGAAGCCCTAGAAATATTTTAAAGGGATTAACATTAATGGAGATACAAATTATCTTTCTATCAAGTGAGGTTAATAACAAAAATTAGTAGTGGTGCCTCACACTTAGTCAAAAACCTTACAGAGTCTGCTAAAGATTAATCAAACAACTTTTCCTATATAATGGATAGAATTTTCAAGTGGCTTAGGGTCTTAACTCTCGTTCTGAAAAGGATCAAGCCCCTTGGAAACCTAACTCAGATTAAAAAAACTTGTTTCCTCAAGGAATAAATTATAACCTAAAGGGGTTTTCTGAAGTAGTAGGTGCCTTCTTGAACTCTCCCTGCAATGAATGTTATGCAGCGTCCTAGTTGGCCTGTTACCATCTGTCTTGTTCTCAGTGTAAAATTACTGTTGGGTCATTAACACTAACTCATAATTAAGTTTATGTTGTAGACTGGAAAAGAGAATATTATTTTTTATTGACTCTATTCTATAAAAAACATAATTATTTAATCCCTTACAATACTTAAAGCAGTTATGCAATTAACATGTGGCCTTTATTTGCATAAATTCACAAAGGTGATTTGTAAAATCATATTAAACATCATTTTTATCTGTGTATTGATATGATATTTTCTGTATTTGTTGGCTAGCTGTATATACATTAGAAGGTCTTTGGCACGTATCAAAGTACTGATGTGCGTGATGTTGCTGCAGTACAAGTATCGTCACTTCTACTTGATGATTTCAACACAGTTCTTACTAAAAAAAATACTGTCTTTATGAAGATGAGTACAGCTGAAATAGCTCTAGCTATATACTATTGACTGATATTGTGTGTCTGTGTGTTGACTCTTTTTGCAAGTGCAAGTGTCTTAAGGACTGCTCTTTGTTTTTGTTTTTTTTTTTTTTTAATTAAAACATTTGGCACAGGGACAATTCTCAGATTACTTCCCAACTTGCCTGCATCTGGACAGCCTGCCTACCTGCAGGCTAAATTTTCATTTGCTCCAAATAGAGCAGTGTAAGAGCAAATCAATCATAATTGTTAATTTCTAAAAATACAAATGTAGTGGAGTGAATGGTGATAAATGGAGGGCACAGTTCTCCAGTGGTGTTCTGTGCAGGTGCAAACTGGTCCATAAGTACAAATCCTACATTTATTTTGATTAAGGTCTCAAGTTGATGATATAATCAAACTTCTAAGCAAAAAATAAATGCCTATTTTCAGTCACTTTTTCAGGAAGATTCTTCTGACAGATTAAGCATGGGCAATGCAGTTAAAATATTTGCATAAAATATTATACAAATTTGATATATTTAGAATTCTAGTTCCATAGGTTTAGTTATAGAAATAAACTTAGTGACTATCCAAGTATACTTAATTTTTAGTACGTTCTCTATCTGAGCATTAGTGGCCTTCAGCATCAATTCATCTCAACCAACACTGGAGAGGAGTTGTCCTTTACAACATGGTAGGCTAAAAGTCATGAGAACCAAAATGCTGCAGATGGAGTGGCTCAAGTGTTGTGTGAGGAATCACTTCAAGAGTGCTATTTACCATCTGCCAAGAGAAAGGTTGGGATCATGCATATTTAAAAAATGTTTAAAATTTCACAAATTACCACATTCCATTAAAAATCCCATTAATCTAACCCATAATACAAGAAATATAAAACCCCTAAAATAACTAGTGGCATGTCCCTCTGCCCCCCTCTATGCTTTCTGTCAAGTAGGTCTGACTCTCAAGTCCTCCCATCTAACAACAGAAGATAGAAATTATTCAGTTAAGGAGGAGGTTTGGTTTTGGTTTTTTTAACAGTTGTATAGACAAAGGTCCCTGATGAGAAGATTTTCCTAATAATTTTCCAATAAAGAACAGAAAAATCTCCAAGGTGGTATTTTCAAAGGAGTATATTATTAGAAAGAATTGATATTTGAGGAGCTTTGTTTTATTAAAAATGTGCAAGAACTCCTGTGAGCCAAGTTTTACATAAAGCTTAGTGAAAGGTTATAAAATTAGCTCCTATGTGCTGTTTGTACTGTTGGATAGATGAAGGAGACTTTACATTTCACAACTTCTTGTTTCTGACAATTTCCAGAGTTCCGGTGAATTATTTATGTGGCCACTTACCCTAGAAAGGTGGAACTGAGGGCACAAACTGAGTACAGAAATGCTAGCAGAAAGCCTTCAGGTGATGAGATGAAAATGGGTCTTGGTCAGTGCTGATCTCAAACCTGGACTTGAGTCTGTGGCCTACAGATGAAGGGTTGTGTTTCTTATATTTTTCATCCCTAAAATCTGAAATTTTGCAGTTTGTGAACAATTCATGAACTACTATTTGTCTCCAGCAATTGCCTTATGAATCAAGGATTTAACTGGAATAAGATAATCCAGGAAATAGTAAATTTCAGTTCATTTTTACTAATCTGATATATACTTTGCATATGAGAGCAGAGATGTGAACACGTTAGCGATAAAAATACTAGAAAGAAATTTCTATAACTGTTGTTTAATTCCCAAAGACCTGTAGTCAGAGAGTGTAGCAGAGTTGATTTTTTGCAGCTCTTGGATTTTCTGTGACTCTTTACCCTTAAATGTGAGTGAATACATCTCTGCAGGTTCTTTCCTCTGTTATTTCTTATTTATAATGGTCTCCTTTTCAGCTTGGTGCTCTATCTAAAGCAATATGGATCCTCAGCTAAATGTGTTAGAAAATATTTCATTATTTACAGGGATTTTTTTTCTCTTAGATAAACAATAGCTTCTCTGTATTTGTTGATGATTAAACTGTTTTAAATCCTTTCTCTGCTGTCAAACATAGACTTAAGTGTGATGTTAGGCAAGTGGTTGTCAGTCACATTAGTCCACGCTGCAGGATTTGCTATCTTGCAGTTCTGGAGTAACACCCGAATCATACTTCTAGGCTGAGGGGCAGGGAGTTTTAAAATCTAGTAGTTCATGAACTACAATGGCTAGGTCGCAACTTGTGCTTTGGAGCATTGAGAATGAAGTAGTTTTCATGGAAGACTTTTTCAAATTCTGTCTTTGAGCATGAGTATTTCAAGCAGTATTTCAAATAAGAATTTTAAGTTTTGCATATATGTAAATGCAAGTGTCAATCAATTAGCTATCCAAATGTAGGGTGAAAAGTTAGAAGTTGTTAGCATGTTCTGCAAATGTTGCAGGTGCCAATTTGTTCAGACCTAGAAAGAGTAGACTGCGTAATTTCTTCACGCTGAGGGTAACAGAACACAGGAAGGGGTTGCCCAGAGAGATTGTGAGGTCTCCTTCTCCAGAGGCATTCAAAACCCGCCTGGATGTGTTCCTGTGTGACCTGCTCTAGGTGATCCTGCTCCAGCAGTGGGATTGGACTAGATGATCTTTGGTGGTCCCCTCCAATCCCTAACATTCTGTGATTCTGTGATAATAGCCAAATATGGGTAAAGTACTTCAAACCTGTACAAGTGATTCTGTATTAAAAAGTGTGTTGATTATGGCATAATCAAAACGAGTTACACTTGAAGAAACTAGAAAAACTGTCAGTCATTCAGTTGCTCTGAATCCTGCGATGGCAATGCAAGAATTAAGGACAACATATCACAGCACCAGATATACCTTGAATATCTTCTAAAATTAATTAACTAGACTCTCCAGTTCAGATCATTTCCCCATGAATTATGACCCAAGTACTGAGATGATGAGTATGCCCTCCAGTCTGTCAAGGTACCTGTATTTATGATGAGAGCTACAGAGCCTTTCTTCAGCATCTGCAGTATTGACTTTGCCTAAAAAAGCAACTCATACTCCTTGGACCAATAGCAGCACGGTCCATACAGGCCAGCACAGGACTCCTCAGTAGCTTGGCTTTGTGTTTATGGCTAAATAGTCTAGTGGCTCTATTCCAAAGAAAGTCAGGATCATTGTTTTCCTTTTACAGGGATGAAGACCATTTGAGAGCTGAAGAGAAAGGGGAAGTGGCTTGTGGTTTGTGACAGTGGCATCCTCAGGAGTCAGATGGAGATGGAATTGGATTAAAGTTTCCTGGAGTGCTGCTCTGGTTCTTTAAGAAGCAGGGCATACGTCTTCCTTTGCAAATGTCCAAAACATAAAGAAAAAAAAAATGCTTATTACACCATTGCTTTTAGCACAGAACCTGCTAATGTTTAATCTGTGAACCAATCTATCCACGTAGGAGAACACAAAGACAACATGCAAACCTGTAATTTTCCTAGAAGAAAGGTCAGTTAAACCAGCTTGACCTTTTTTCCACATATAAAGCAATAAGCGATCAGCCCTATCTGAGCAGTCTTCAATCCCAAGGTGCTGTCAAAATAACTTGGAGATAAAGCACAGCGATAAAAATCAGTGGATGCTGATGAGTTGGGCATGCAGTTGTTTCTTTGAGATGTTTCATCAAGAGAAATTTTACATATGCTGTAAGTCAAAGTCAGTGGAGAGAAAAATGGTATTTCAGAATAACAACTCCCTGGAGAAATGAAACAGATTAACTTTTTTTTACAGGCACATAAGTCGGAAACTCTCTAATTTATAGATACTTAGATATAAGCACATTAAGATACTGCTATTAGGGCATTAAAAATAGAAATATTATCTTTCAACTTAAAGAGTCTACTAAATAACTATAAATTTATAATTAAGTAGATGTTAAATTATACAACACTATAGTTACTTTTATTCTTTGGGACTGAAATCTGAAACCTAAATATAATAGTAACTTAAAAATTTGGGTCAGATATCCCAAAATTATTTTCCTAAGTTGAACTATATGAACCAAAAGGTAACAACAGTAACAGAGCATCACTAACTTAACACTGCCTTTGACATCAAGGCAAAGGCATTAAACTATTCAGACTACAATATTTGATGCATAACAAATATTCCTTGCTCTACAAAGCACAAGCAAATGACAAATTCAGTCTAATCAAACCTCCAAATTTATCATCATTGTTGTTATTTCATAAAGTCATAGAATGGTTCAGGTTGGAAAACTTAGTGCCAACCCCCCTGCCAGGAACAAGGATGTCTCCCAGTAGACCAGGTTGCTCAAGGCCCCATCCAGCCTGGATTTGAACACATCCAGTGATGCAGCATCCACAACTTCCCTGGGTAACCTGTTCCAGTGTCTCATCACTCTCAGAGTGAAGAATTTCCTTCTTCCTTTGACTCTGTCCAAAACATCATCCAGAAGACAAGTGTTCATTTATAGCTGGTGTAGTGGGTCTGGCTGAGCTGCTTTTCCCCATCCAGCCCTCATGCTGCAGTACTGGGAGCTGGAGGGTGTTGATAACATTGTCAGGAATTCAAAAGCATGTAGGAAATCTGAGGTTAGACTAAAAAGCTACCACCATCAGAATGGTACATGTACAGAATAATATATCCTTTTTTTCATGTTTTGTGTCTGAAACTGGATTTGTCCATTTCTTTAACTTTGTGCCTGAGGCAGGGTTTCTCTTTTGTCATGAATTTCAAGAATCAAGATAACGCTCTTTCTCCAAATCATTCATGGCTACACTTCCTGATAGCATCTGCACGGTTAACTATCCATGGACTATTACCAAAGTATATGCCGATGCATCATTATTTTGAAGATGATTCATGAAGTGTTTGTGGCACTGAAATTTGTAATACATCAGCAACCACCACAAATGGGTTTACTTTAAGCTTGAATATTTCACTGCAAATGGCTTATGTGTTCACTTACCATTGGTAATGAAATGAACAGCCCCGAAAATGAAGGAATACATTTGCAGTAGTTGTGGATGTGTTGTAGATGTTCTTCTCTGCAAATATATTATGAATTTTTAAAGCCTTAAATATGTATGTACTATTTATACCATTCTTACAGATACAGGGAATCTTTACATTTAGAAGATTTTAAATCATTGTTTTTACCACTTTTCTCTTGAATTTTCTTCTTTCGTTACAGCATCTTCAGCATTTACATAGTCTGCTGTTAAGAGCAATTATTTTGTCTAATCATCTTTTACCTCTAGTTCATCTCCCACATACCACAGATCTGTTTTAATTTTTTCAGAGATCTATTTTTTATTGTCTTACTGTTTTTAGAAGTAACGAAACCTTTTCTGCTGCAGTAATCATCACTTATTTACCCCATATCACTGCAGTATTGAAACAGCAAATTAGCTCTAAAGCAAGGCACCAGGCCCTGAACCTAATGACGCTTCATTGTACGTACTGCCCAGTTGATCTCATCTGTTACACATGGGTCGGTGTTCTCAGCTTGAAGTACAGTTTAGTCAGTGCTGGGCAATCACGGACCCCCAGCTCTGTTGTAACATTTTCTTTAACTACCGGGCAGTCTGCTATAAGTTGTTTAACCTTCTGTTTCAAAAGTTATACAGAGAAGAAAGACAATCTTGTTTCAAAACTGATACAGAGAAAAAAGTCTGTCTTCTTGCCTCCTGGTGCTGATGAGGTGTTTGGGAGCAAATCACATACCTTCTGCTGTCAGTGCTCCTCCCAAATATTTCTAGGTACAGAAGTCAGTCCTGCAGTATTTGCAGTTACTTTATTGGCCCGGGTACCATTGAAGGGTGTTCATGAGGAGAAGGCAGTATGGCCTGGGTAGTTGAAAGTAAGGATTCCAATTGTCTGATTTGCAAAAATCTGTGGGAGAAGGGCCAATAAAAACTTGGAGTGCAGGTCCACAATGAGTTTGAAGACTTAAACAGACTGACAGCAGACAAAACAGATGGCCTAGATGAAAGCTGGATGAACCTTCCTCACTGTAGCCTCTGAAGATTGAGACGGTACGTGAAAGAAGAGGAAGGGAGACAAAAATGGTTCAGTAAAGCTGGAGAAACTTACACTCATTGAATAATTTCCTTAAGGAACCCCTTCTTTGGATTATGGTGTTTTAGTCTGGCAACTTCAGTTTATTGGGTTGAGTATGTTTTAGAGCCACGGTGAGGCTTGTCTTTGTGCTCTGTCTTTTGCTGACCAGCCGCTTTCTTGGAAAAGGTGTAAAATGGTTTTTTTTTTTTTTTTTTTATAAAATTTTAGTTTTTTTTTAATAAAAATATTTAAATACAATTTTTTTTTCAAGTAAAATTTAGGGAAAAAAAAAAAAAAGAATTTAGAAATAAACTCTGAAAACATTTTACTTGAAAGGGAAATATGTTTTAGATTTTAAGAAAACCTTTATTCAGAAAGGAGACTTGTTAAAACGTTTTAAGAATGAATCCCTGACTGGGAATTTGTTCAAAACATTGTGTTTCAACAAAGCATTTCATTACCTTACTTTTATTTCGTTCTCTTGCTATTGATAATTTCCTTCAAATGGGAAGATGTCTCCTTCTGAAGCCAACTTGTTTAAGTGCATGACGAGACAATTATATTCAATTTTGTGTCCTTTCTTTTTAAAGATTTTTGATTGTGAGTTGTGGCTTCATGCAATTAAAACTTTAGGGTAGGAATTGTCAACATTTTTTTTTCTATTAAATGCTTTAAATGTCCCGTATGTTACAATGACAAATAAATAACAAGATACCTTTCTGAAGGTGGTTACTGTCTAGGAGATACAGAGGGAGGTACAATTGCATACATAATGTTTAAGACAGAAAATATTTAAATGCATGGAGTTCTGGAACAGAAAACAGTATTTGGGTGCTGGTCTCTGCTCTGCCACAGACCTATGTGAGAATATGGTGCTCTCTCTGTTGGCTTCTATTTCTCTTTCAGAACTTATCTTTCACGTCTTCTTATCAACAATTATTTATTCCTCTAGCCACCAACCAAGCACTTCAACTTTAACTTCAGCTTGGAGCCTGTAGAATAAGGATGGCAAACTTTTGCGTACGGAGTTCTTTTAAGAAGGATGTGACTTGTGGCTCAAAGTTCCAGGGATCTTTATATGAACTCATCTGACAGAGTGGGACATACATCTTGATAATTTACAGTTTGATCCTGAAAATGAATGTTTGACAATTCTATACCTCTCAGTAATATGATGGTTTTAAAAAAGGTGGAGCTAATGGCTTCCAGGCATTAGTTTAACGGTGCTTTGTGTTTGATGAGGAATAATAAATTCTGAATTTCTGTTTGAAACAACCTAGCACCATAAACTGGTGTGACTGGGTAAAGGTACACTTGTGAGCAGTTCCACTGAGTTACATATTTAGGGGATTTGGGAATCACACCTTGGGACTTAAAATAGCGAATAGAATAGGCTAAGCCCCAAAGATGTAAGAAGGGGCGATGGGATATAGATACGTGCTTTTGAGATACTTCTGTACGTGATAGATGTGTGAACTACAGTTAAATTTAAGACTGCTGTAGCTGTATTTATTTTCTTATAATGACATGATTCATGTGAAGTTTTTTCAAGGAATCATACAGTTAGGATTTCAAGCTTCCTTCCTCATTATCCCCTGTATTGTTCATTTTCTATCTATACACTTAAAACAACTCCCTACTTGTAAACTATAGAGGATAGCACACCTGTCTTATCCTCAGACTACCCCTATGTGATTGATACAAGTTTACACGTTGAATTAAATCTCAGTAGCATTCATTTATTGCAGCTGAAGGTTGAGCAGCACAAAAATGTGTGATCATTACAGAATTAATACCTAATGTGTGTAAAGGGACAAGGCAGTGTTCTGATAGGTCTTGATGTGGGGTTTTTTGGTTTTGTTTTTTTTTTTTTCTTCAAACTTTCTCTTAGATAGCTGTTGTCAGGCAGATATAATGGTAATTCATGCGCTTAGGGATGCTGCGATGCTCTCCTCATGAGCTGAGCATTAGAGTTCTTGTACGATTTGGTTTCCTTTGGGAGGAAGAAGCCGGCGGAGATGTCCGAGCTTCGCCAAGGGCATGGGTTTAATCAACGATTTCCCAAGTGCCACTTTTTGCGCGTGTTATTTGTTTGCCTCCCGCCCCCACAGTGACAGGTCCTGCCGAGGAAGCGCGCACCGCTCTCTGCAACAACCCCGGGGTCACCGCTCCGCCGAGGACAAAAAGTTGTGCTCGCTCCTCGGGTGAAGGGGGCAGGTTCCGCCCCGGCACGGCCCCTCCCCGCCGCCGGCCGGTGCGCTGGGTGCGCGGCGGCGGGTGGGTGATGCGTGGCCCGCGGGGTGCTGGGCGCCGCCCCGCGGCCGCCAGTGCGGGTCGCGGCGGTTCCTGCCGCTGCCGGGGAGACCCGCTCCTGCTCCCCCGCCCCGCGCCGCGGGG